>JANHGB010011129.1:0-40765 GCA_026283785.1 Coracopsis vasa | reverse complement strand
ATGATAAAAAGGAAAATCTGTTGCATTATGAAATCACAATTAACAGTTACATCCAGTTAAAATGAGTGAATTGTTCGGGCTTAAAAACTGCAACTCATTGCAACCTAATGTATATCTAGATCCTACACAGCCATAGTTATTCAGTAGCTTGCTCCCAAAACAGGAAAAGGAATGATGGTGGAGGTTGAGAATGCATAAAAACTGATCAAACAACTACTCATGAGAATGGACTAAATATGTAGCTATTTCCTACAAAGCCAAAGGGGAAAATCATTAGCTTCCAAACATATGCTCATGGAAAGAGGTTTCAATAACAAAAATTTTAAAAAACCTTTTACTAATATTCCAAAATACAATGATCCAAATTACTCCAGGATTAATTTCTATGAATACCTGGGAAGCTGGAATTATTTTCAGTGACCTATATTTCCAGTGTTACCTGGAAACTGCATAAGGAACATAGGTGAGACCACGACCACCATTAATTGTCAGATGCTGCCATTTAGCTTGGGTTCTATAGAGCAACACTAACAGGCAAATAGCTTAAGCATATCCTGCACTAAACTAATATTTCCATGAGAATTTCTTTGTGGATTTAGTCTAAAGTTATTAAAGTAACAGAATTTTGCTCTTACAACTCAGTATCTGCTCTAAGGTAGACAATTGTTCTGAACTGCATGGATTTTCTACTCAAAAAATTAACCTGAAAACAACAATCACTGACAGGAATTCAGGTGGCACAACTCTGGGACTTTGTTGAGTGTTAGTGATGGCCCACTGCGATTACCCATTTGGATACCGTACTGTTTTTAGCAGGTACTAATTTTATGATGCTTTATCAGAGTGACAGTTACTGCTGCCTAGGGAAAATGTATCAGTGATTTACTGGTTTTCTTTTCGTAGAGACAGTGAAACTGAAGGACCATTAGGAAATATGCACTATATTTCATTGAAAAATATTTATAGCTCACTAGTTGAAGCTTACTGCTAGAAAGATAATTTCCTGATGAAGTCTCATTCCAGGTTTATCACAATAATGACTGGAACTGAAAAACTGGTGTTTACTTGCTTTGGTAGATGAGTTAGAGGGAGCAGTGAGTCCTAAATGGTAGTGAGAAAGCAATGAATTCCCAAAGCTTCAAGTGTAATGCTCTAGTTTCAAGAAAGACCAAATTGGACAGCAGTATTTTACTAACACTTCTTTCAGAAGCAGCTGTACTTTGACATAACGATGTGCAGGTTTTTCTGGCTTGAATGAAAAGTTTTACATCCCGTGCTCTCCAGCAGGATGGACCAGGACAGTATGACGAGGAATTTTGTAGCATGGATACCACCAAGCAGCTTTGGGAAGAGCTGGTCCCAGGAGGGTGAGAGAGCAACACTTGGTGATGAGTGGTCTAGGGCCATAGATCACTTCTTGGGGCACACATATCTAGCAATATATATGTAGCTAATACAGCATCAGCTGGGGCTTACTATGGCTGGAGTAACAGAAACATATTACATATACTGGCAGAAATGATACCATCAAAAATAGTCACAGCTGCATCTTTTGTTTCTTTTATTTATATATATATTTATTTATTTATTTTAGATGGAGGAAGACTTCCCCCTCTTTCTGCAGTTATTTAGCAGATAGCATATATTCACAAAGCATATATGTACCACCAGCTCCCTACTAATCATAAAGGGGGTTTTGAATCCATGTTTGCTGCATGAAAAAGGGGTTCAGTCAGCTCTCCAAAGGCTGGCATGCAGCTAGTAAAAGTGATGCTGCCATTCATGGGAAGAGCAGGAGAGGCAGCAAGAGGGTGTGAGGGCTGCACAGCTGGGCTGAAACAGCCAACTGGCAGGGTCTGAAAGGATCAACTCAGCCCTTTAACTGAACTAGGTTCATTGGAAGTGGGGAAAAATGCATCTTTCATCATCTTGGTATAAGTTTTGGATGTGATGGAGGGGGATTTGGAGTGTCTCAGATTGTGTTGCCTTCTAGTTGACAAGATTTCAGCTTTTAGGATGTCTTGGTCAACAATAGGTGTTGCTGATGGCATTTATTAAAACAGTTTAGGATCTGCTGCAAATACACAGTCCAGCTCATAACGTTAGCTGGAGACCCCATGAGTTCTCTCACATAGTTTCTTTTTAGTAATCTTGATTTTTCATAATCAGCTCAGAGAAATATTTTCATTCTACAATGGTGGAGTGAGTCATAGTGACACCTCTCACTTAAATGTGTTCAGATTTGTGCATTTTGTTCGTTATGAAACCAAGACTACACTAGAAATGAGATGGATTTTCTGATTAATGTGAAAATGCCAGTTTATTTACAACAAAAAAGAGTTTGTGGATGTGAACCATTTTCAAATAAAAGAGCTCATCTTAATTTGTGTCAGGTTTCAATGCCTTTAGTGGTTTTCTCATAATGGGCAAAATTCCTTGAATGACATGTCACTCTACAAAGAATGACAGAATAAATAAAAAAGTCTTTCTTAGAACTTGGCTTCTGGAGTGGATTTTCACTAAAAATGGCACCGGAAGACTTGTAACAGAACCCAGCTGTCAGCATCCTTAGCACAATGCACAACTCATTTCTTGATGGGAAGATCCTCTTCTGGTAGCTGAATCTTACTGTTGTTTACAGTCTCTACTAAGAAATTTCTAAATCTTGTGGGGATTTTCTCAGGTTTCCCCTGTTTTTCCCCTACTATATGTTTCCCTGTTGCAAAGCTGTAAACATGCGAAATTAGTACCAGATACCAAGGTCACAATTGTGTCTTATGTGTTGATATCTCCTATTCTGTAAATGGCCCTGATTTATGTATTTACTAAAGAGAAAGGAAGGATAATCTCACAGTAAGTTGTTGAAGGATAATCTTCCAGGAAGTTAACAAGGATTAATGTTATCTTATTGAAATAAAACTAATTTCATGTATAGACGGATATATTTTGCCTAAGGAAAGAATAGATAAAATGCAATGCATTTAACTGGGTCTCTGTAAATATAGTTGAAAATAATAGCACTTAACTATCATGTTTAATATGTAACATGAGCTGGAGCCATAAACCGAAGTTCCTATCTCTGGCTTTCCCTTTGTCTGTAACCCAGTTTTTATCAGATATTCTTTTGGCATCATTATACTTCATCATGACTTAATATACAGTGGCAAAGACTTTAATCTACATATTGAGTCCACAACAGCTCCAAAATGTGTACTTGGTTATCCAGAAAACTGTAATCTGTAAAACAGTGTTGTATTTGAAAAACAATACATTGTATAATCCTGTGGAATGCTTTCCCCCATACACAGACTGCTGCATGCTAAAATTCTTACAAAATAATACTCCAAACCAACCTGTTTACAATTTGTTCTGCTATATTTTTCAATAATTAGGGGATCAATTAATTAAAAGATCAAAAGCACTGAATAGTGGGGCATTTACAATTTTCCTCTTAAAACTTATTTTTTATGCTTCCATATATAAACATAAAACAGCTGATCATATTGAATCAATCTTTGGACTTCCAAATCACAGATGCGTTTGAAGCCAAAGTTACAATTTTTTTCCCTTCTTCATTTTTGCCAAACATAATTCTTAAATGAGCATCAGGTTCCCTGCTGCAGCAAATTAGAAGCCTGTATGTATAAGGAACATGCAATTGCTTCACATTTCAAAGGAAATCTCTGAGTCTTGCTTGATAAAACCCTGATAGTGCAAAATGAATGAAGAATACACAAACCTGTAAGTAGGGAAAAGTGTTTAAAAGCCATTTCTGAGGTGCAGGGACACAGAAATGCTGTTTCTCCTCACCAGAAAAGACTATTGTTAACATGGAAAAATTGTATTACAAATTTTCATATTGTCCAGGTCTGTCACCATGCATCATCCTGCCATTCCC
Organism: Coracopsis vasa; assembly: GCA_026283785.1. Classification (NCBI taxonomy): domain Eukaryota; kingdom Metazoa; phylum Chordata; class Aves; order Psittaciformes; family Psittacidae; genus Coracopsis; species Coracopsis vasa. The sequence continues at coordinate 36,867 of JANHGB010011129.1, read as the reverse complement.
AGCTATATTTCCCCCAGCTGAAAACATAGAATCATAGAATAGAAACATACTATTGTCTGTCTTGATATCACACAGCTTACCTCCCCCAGACCCTATTTTCAATAACCCACATCCCCCCCCAATTTGTCCAACTCCCACAAACCAAGACACCAAAATCTCTGCATCTCCTGCACAGCCCACAAAATATGTTCTCTCCCATCCTTCCATTATCACATCGCACCTCTGCTGCTGTGGTTGGCTTTGAACCTGGAAATGCAAATGTTGACACTGGTTAAATTTCTACATTCCTGCAGGATTTACCTGGTACATGGTTCGACAGGTGGAGAAAAATTTTATCCTCAGGAATTTCCTGCACTGATGAAGGAGCAGCTCCATGGTTGTCATTACAACTGGGACACTGCTGCCTGGAATGAGCTGCTCCTGTGTTCCAGGCTCTGATCCTATTATTTGGAGAACTGGTCAATGGGCAGGATTTGCCAGCCTGTTCTTGGATGCAGTTTGTGCATTCCTGTGCTATAAAATCATGTTCACTGTCTGAGGTTTTGTAACTCATCATGTGGCTTTTTGACTTTTGTATAGTTCTGAGTCATCTCTAAATACTTTGTGCCATCTACCAAACTAGCAAAAAAATGGCCTGTTTCATTCATATTCCCTCATGTAGTTAGTTTTTCTTTTCAGTAGCTTTCTACTCTCTGTTTCTCTTTATTCCTGGTACATACTATTACGTATACTCAGAAAATGAACTAGGAAATTAGCACTCTGGGGATAAGTAAATCATGTTTTTCTGTTACATTTGTTCTTTCCATCCCTTCTTAGAAGTTTTTTTCAGGGAAGTCTGTATTGCAAAGAGAATTTATTATTGCAATTCACTTTGTTTCACAGACAGAAAATTTAAAATATTTTAAATATCATAACTTAAATGCCATATTTTTTCCAAGGATACTGTTTTATAGGAAAACTTCTACAAGAATATGTTTAGGGTTTTTTTCCTTCTTTTGAAATGCTACAGTGGTGATGTTGCCTACAAATACCATTCCATGTAGTTATCAACAGATGAATGACTAAATCCAGCAAAGCATATGATTGTTACAGTTACATTTTCTCAAAGTCAAATATTAAACATGACCACAAATGTTTTCTAAATTAAGGCTGCAATAAGAATACATGTTTAAAATGCACTGAGAAGAGGTTTCTATAGAACACCTCTTAGGTTTTTTTTCTGAGAATCTGATAGATGATTCTGGTTATTCTTTTGGATTGCCACTAAAGACAAAGGTGTTGCATCCATACAGGGAAATTGGATATTACAAGGAAACATGACTGGTCACTGGATTGTGTTATATATAGTACTAAATAGGTATGGTTTTGACCTGGGACAATAAGTAAGTATTTTCCCAAAAAACTCCCGGACATAGCTTGAAATATATGGACTATTGTGGTTTTTTAAATTAATTTTGAATGTTACCCATTTCACAATGTAAATGTGTTTGATATGAATATGGGCTGATTCTGTTGCATTCTGCAACAGAGAATTGTCCCGTACCTATACAATACATAGCATGGAAGCCTTAGCCTTGCCTTGAGAAGTGTTTTGATCTAATCACCATTTTCAGAAATGAAAATAAATTCTAGTCAACTTAATTATATCAATAATGAGAAATTCTTTTTCTGCAACTTAACATTACATAATCAGTCTCTGAATACATCCTCACATTTCACATGATTATTCCCCATCACAAATTCAGCCCTACCTGCAGACATTTTTGATTAAATGCTTTTAGTTTTGCTGTGGGGTTTTTGTGTTTTTTTCCCAAGAAATATGCCAACAAACACCTGTATGTATGCATATTTAAATATACCCACGACTTGTTTTTCTGCTTGCCGTTCTTTACAAAATCGCACTGATCCTTCTTTTAGAGGTGCAGTGCACAAATGATGTTTTCAACTAAGTGCATTAAGACCTTGCATTTCTTGCAGGACTATTAATATTAACAAGAGCTTCTAGCCAGACATCAGTCATGAAATATTCCTACACTAAGCCAAGCTGCAGAAAAGCTTTACCAAGATCGCCCTGGATAGCAATTCATCAGGTTGTTCACAATCCCCTCTGCCCACCCAACTGAAAGCATTGCTACATTTGGGCAGCAATGAATGTTAGGTAGTTAAAAAGCATGGGGCAGCAGCAGCATCAAGGAGATTACACATTTCATCAGCCATTGTCATTTAAGTTTATTGTAAACAAATAACATGCCTCCATTTATTTCATCACTGTGTCCTATCTGTAATCCTTCTGTTCCTCTGTATTTTCCTCCTGGCAGGGCTATCGCTTATTTCCTATTAGCTGTTCTCTCACTGTGCCAAGGACCCTCTTATGAGAAACTCTGGGTGCTCTGTCATACCCCCTTCCCTCATACCTTCTTTTTTCTCTGGACTGAAATCCTGCTCTGGTCTCCCAACTTCTCCTCTTCCCCAGTGGTAGGGGCATCTCTTATAGGGTCTGTCAACCTCCTTGTTCCACTAAGACGAAATCAGCCCTCTGATATCAAATGTTTTATTTGCTGTATCATCTTGCCCTCATTCCTTCCTCCCAGACCTTATCAAGTGGAAATGACTGATGGTAGGAACTACAGATAGTTACAAAAGTGTTTTAACCTGGGTTTGTACTAAGAAGATGACGAGGAATGCACACACCACCTTTTCCATCTTCCTTATTAGATGCATCCTGTCAATAGTTTTCTGCTCAGAAATTATTATAGTCCCTAAAAATCTGGATGTAATTGAACGCCATCTTTGAAACCACTATTTCACGTGTAAACAAATAGAAAAATGGGCAGATTTTTTTTTTAATGACTGAAAAATCCAGCAGTGGTGCTAGTAAAGCTGTCCTACAAATATTTCAGCTTCTTTGAAATTCCTCGTTTTTCTTTAAAGATTTTTCTTTAAAGATATAACTGGATTAATTTCTTTCCCATTGGCTTTTCCTTCCTTTGGAGTTATATGGCCCAAGGTTTGTAACTGAGAAGAGTTCAACTATTCACCACAGAAAAGTGGTTTTAGAATTTGCTGAGCTATATACTGTCTGAGATGAAAGCATTTTCTGTCAAAAAATACAAAATATGGCAGGACAAAAAATGTTACAAAGAAAAAAGACTTCAGTCCCTCTCTTAGAGTATTTCTATATGTTTTCTAGAATTTTTATTACCAGTGGTATTTTCATGACTATAAAATCTGCTGCAGTCACTTAATCCTCCTATTATGTGTAAAAGAGCAATACTACATGCTTCAGGTTAATTAGAGCATAATTCCCAAACAACATACATATGTGCTGGCACTAAAATAAAAACTTTAAGCTGGTTGGCTGATTTTAATGCTGCTTTATCGTTGACCATCTGTCAAAAAGCAAACTAGAGGCTATTCTTTTCCATTCCGACCTCTTGCAGAAATAATGCTCACTAGAGAAACACATGGTTTTATCAGGAAGACTTGAATCATCACCCAGTCTTCTGGTTTTGCATAGTGCTAAATGCTGCATGCAAGGTAGTGAGCACCATGACATAACATTTGCTCATGAGATTTCTTCACACAGGATGTGTTTAATAGTCCTCTGTAATTTCCATGCACTTAGAATAAGCAGGCAGCAATCTGTGCTCTGTTCAGTAACATTGCTTTTCCCTCAGTATAAGCCCTTCCTCAGAATCCAGTATGAGCAGGGAATATATAATACTTAGGCAAACTGCCTGCAATAAAACTATTTTGAGCTCTTTTGTAGATGATCTGCCCTTTAGATTAGTTGAGGTTCACACAGCTGCACAGCGAATAGAAATATTTCACAGCGCAATAAATGGGGCAGCTGGTATTTTGATTCATCTTGGAGCAATTTCACAGGGAATCAATAAAGTATGGTGCTCATTTTGAACAAAAGAGCACATTTGATGGGATATCATCATTGTCATCATGGTCAGCTTCTAGCAGCCTAGAGATGAATGAGACTCCCAGTCTTACCTTTTCTCATCTTAATGTACACATAGGCATTTTACTTCCTGATAATTTATGAGCTCACAAGAGTTTGTAACAAAACAAACAAACAAAACCAGAAGAGAAATTAAAAGGAGAGAAATTAAAAGGAAAGGAATTAAAAGACAAAAAGAAAGTGTTAAGCGTTGCTTTTATGGAAAACAAAAACTAGTTGAGGTTTCCCTTGTTTACTGGGGGGAATTACAAAATAGGGATGCCAAATAGTATCAACACTCCAGGAGTGCCCCATTGCTTTAGAATCACATTTCCATTTTAATTTTGAAGGTCACTGATGGTAACTTCTCTGCACTGGTTTTAACCTGGCTGTTTTGCACTCGCCAGTAACTCTGTTTTCTCTTTGTCATGTTTCAGTCCAGTGGTCTCTGAAACAAGGCTCTAGTCTGTGTCAAGAGCTTTATCTTGCGCATTTGTCCATAGAAATAATTCTTAAATATTTATATTCTTGTTTTCTTTATGTCAGTGATATTTCCTATCTTTTCTGTGAGATATCACTTGAAAGACTATTTGCAGTATTTCAGACATTCCTTTGTTGTGAAATGCAATGATAATTCATTTATTTTGTGGAGATGATAGGAAAATGGAACCAGGCATCACCTCTCTCCAATAACACATCATTTGAAGATCACTGAAGGTCACATCTCTGGCTATTTCAGCCAAAGACTACATTTCTTTTTAGAAAAATGTTTTTTATTGGCTTTTCTTTCCTTTCCTCCCAGTGATTTAAATAGGTTTTCCTTGCATATTTTTCTCAAACCTAACTTTCACTGATCATAATTTTCATTAATGCAGAATATAGCTAAAGTGGTAACTCTGCTTCTACAATCATGTATTTTTTACTTATATGATCTCTTTTTAGTCTGGGAATCTCAGCACTTGTTCTTAGTCCAAAGTTATTTCCTTTTGCTAAAATGGAAGTTCATTCATCCTAAAGAGTTAGAACAGGAGACCCTGCTCTTAAAAATCATGACCAGGCTTCACTGGAAACAGCTGGGCACTGAAACCTTGCATGTAGTTAAGGACTTTTTTCTGAGTGGCTAAGTTAGGAAACAGGAGTTCTAAACTTTTGTTTCCTTATCTCATATAATTGATCATATCACAAAGTGAATGCTTTGCAAAAAGGTCTATATAGGTAATTGTTTTGTTTTGTTTTATTTTAAAACACAGCCTTTTGAATATAGCCTTGTTGTTTGGTTAATATCTCATCTCTTCAGCTCACTTAATGTCTGGTCTCTCAGCTGACCTATGACGCCTCAGTTTTTGAGTACTGTGTCCATCACTGTCATCACAAACAAGAGGAGGATGGAACAGTCAGTCAATGGTGTTTTGACCACTGCTGATGGTATTCCTGACAGAAACTGCAGATGGGGGCAGTAAACTTCATTTTCTGTTCCAGACTTTTGAAGAAGGGTGTGTATTGGCACAGAATATTTCTGTATCTCACAGAAAAATTATGAAAAGACCAGGTTTCATTCTGGGAATTTGTGGCTGGGATTTGGGGCATGAGGAGTCCATTGGTTTACAGTAAAAACAGTAAAAAAAATGTCAGTGGGATAGAGAAAAGTGTTTCTTGTCTCTGTGCATGATGTTTACAGTCATACTTTCTATTTTCCAAACAGTAAAATGGATTTTGCTTGTGCACTCTAGTGGTCACTGAACACAAGTGGGATGTGGCATGCAATTTCCCAATTGCTCTTATCTGGACTGTGGTTTCTTTACATCAACATAACAAAGTTGTGTTAACTCTTTTTTGCATGTAATTTCATATCACTATGATTTTGGCAAAAATTAAACAAAAATACTTTGTTTAGTAAAGTGTATTTAATGTACTGAAGGATCTTTTTCTTAATATATTTTTAGCAATTGGGAAAAGTTTTCTGTTATTTCTCAAAAACTCTTGCAGCAATAACCATATCTTGAATGCTGATATTCCTCTTACTCCAAAGATTTTTCAACTTCCAGAATGAATTTTGAGATACAGTTAAAATTAAAAGGGGCAAACAGTTGCAGGAGTAGCCAGAAACAAAGAGAATGATATTTTAAAGCTATATATAGGAGAAAGAGAGTACTCATTTAACTTGTTATTAAAATAAATTAAAGATCCTGGGGTTTTCCTTTTTTCTGTGGTATTACAATGGAAACAAAAGCCAAGAATCTTAAAGGTATTTGGTTGTCCAGTTGCCTCTAAAGCCATGAACAAAGTCATATAAACCAAGCTAGCTCTCTTGATAAATAATATTCATGTTACAGTGCTAGGCTGTTGGCTGCTCAAAACCTTTTGTGTTTGTAGTCTTCCATCTCAGACCTTCAGAACTTTTATGGCCAAAAGATTTCCACATATCAGCTGAATAGATCTTAGCTTTCTACAAATTTGTAAATAGCTACATTGAGAAATTTGAGTCCTCAAAATACTGCTCAAATCCTCTTCAAAATCTGCCTAATTCTGGGTATGCCTACAACCATATGTTTCTACTTTTTGTCTAAGCAAATCAAAAAGTATCTGTGGGATAACCCAGAGTCACTTGCATTATGAAGCGTAGGAAACGCGTTACTGAGGCCAAGTCCTCACACGTCTTAGCAACTTAGCTTATAGCAGAGCAAGAAATAGGGGAGAGCTTCAAGTCTCTGCTCTTCTCATTTTGGTGGGGTATGATTTCTCTATTTCCAGCTCCCAGGAGAGCACCACAAAGTTGTGAAACAGGCTGAACATGTCCTCGTTTTTCCTGTTGCATCTGTGTCACTCTGTGGAGAGGAATACAGGATGCAAAGGCCAAAAGAAGACAATCAAAGAGTCAGCACAGTTCTAGCTGGAGGGGACAGAAGGGATGAGCTCACCAAGGGGTGGGAAATGTCCTGTATTCTTATTTCCACTGCTTAGTCTTTTAGGCACCATTCATTTCATTGCGTGAAAACATAATCATTGACTTACTACCAACATTACTTACAGAATCAGAGATCCTGGCTACTTCCACGGGCTATTGGATCAACAGACTCCATCCAGAAGAAAAAATGCAGCCATTCCGACAGTGGTGCTGGAGCCAAAGGAGATGGCAGTGTTGCTACATACTCCTGTAACTCTTCATGATTGACCACTACCACCATAGAATCATAGAATCACAGAGCAGTTAGGGTTGGAAAGGACCTTAAGATCATCTAGTTCCACCCCCACTGCCATAGGCAGGGACACCTTGCACTAGACCATGCCACCCAGGGCTCTGTCCAACCTGGCCTTGAACGCTGACATGGATTTACCACTTCTTTGGACAACCTGTTCCGGTGCTTCACTCCTTCACAGTGAAGAACTTCTTCCTTATACTTAACCTGAACTTCCCCTGTTTAAATTTAAACCCATTACCCCTTGTCCTATCACTACAGTCCCTGATGAAGAAAAAAGCCCCCCTTCTATGTCTGATTTGAAATGAGTTGAGCCTCGGCAGCTGTTCTTCATTTATGATCTGATACTTTTTGACATGCAGACCATTAGTGTGCCTAGTTGTTGTCAGTAGTACCCAAAATTTTGCAGGAGATATTTTAATACAAAAAGGGACATGGTAGAAAGGGTTGTGAGTAGTTTCTGGAAAAAGCAGGTATCAACACTGGCATTGCTGTGGGAGGGAAAGGCAACAGGAATAAATTTCAAATCTGAGGAGTAGATTGACTCAATGGTTTAAGCATATAAATCTACCTACTGCTATGTTTTAGTGGTAGCGTTGCTGTAGTTCAAATTATATTTAGTGTTGAAATTTGCTGAAATTTACTTTAGTCCATTGTGTGATCAAAGGGATAAATTGGGCCAAATGTATGTACTGCTATGTGCATGTCATCTTCCACACCTCATATTGCATTCCTTGTATATCAGGGAGCTCTTAGCTACATAATGAATTCAACTCCAGGTTCATAAATAGCCCAAAGACACATTATTGATACATGTTGCTATAATTAAAAATGAATACATATGGTCATTATAAAACAATTTTAGCTGCTCTTAGACTATAGTGGGATTTCCTTTCTGGCAAGGCTCCAAGAACTATGTTTTTTTAACCTCTGGACTACAGTTTATCAGCCCTGGATTTGTTTTTAAAAAAACTCTTCCTCCTGGGGAAGGAAAAAAAAAAGGAGTGATCTTCAGAAGGAACATGGGAATGTTGCATCGGGCTTTTTCCCACTGTCCAAAGTCTAATGTATAGGAAATTACTACTGGTAAAGAGGCCAAATATATGATCTGTGCGACAGCCAACCAAATATGTCTTTAACTGCCAGCACTTCAGAGAAAAAGACAGAGAGCAAGAGAGAGACCTGCTTAGTGCAACTTCAGTAGAAAAACAATAGTTTTGGTGGGTTTTGTTTGTTTATTAGTAAACACAGAAGCTAAAATCAAACAAATAGCATGAATTCTGTCATCATCTGAAAAGTAATGGGATAACCTAAGTGCTAAACTATTTTTCCTTGTGTTTTGTTGCCTTTCTAATTCTTTTATTATTTTCATGTGATACAATAAAGACTTTAAGGCTTTTCTGCTTCTAATTTATAATCTTTTTTAAAAATTTAATATTTCTGAATTTAGCTAGATAGATAGCATTTAAATACAGGCTAGTAGCCTGGCTGCATATAAAGCCATAGTCAACATTGTTTTAAAACCTCCACAGGCTCAATGAAAAAATCCCAGACTGAGCAAAATAGTTGTTCTTCAGAAATGGAAATATAGTAAAAAATATTGAAATAAATGCCCAACTTTTTCTTTTGCAGTCTGAGCGATGTGGTGTTTTTAAAGGCTAAGCTGGCACGTAGCAGAAAAGGTACCAGGGGTTTTCTGCAGGAATTCCTTTCCTTCATGTGCCCCTCTGGGTTTGTCCCCTCCATTAGCAGAGTTTGAATCATAGAATCATGGAATGGTTTGGGTTGGAAAGAACCTTAAGACCCTCTAGTTCCAACCCCCCTGCCATAGTCAGGTACACTTCCCACTAGACTAGGTTGCTCAAGGCCCTGTCCCGAAGTGGTAATTCTGTAGACAGCATATGTTTCTCTTCTCCAGCTAGTTCCTGCCTGTTCTGTTTTCTTTTCAAAAGTAGAATACATAGCAATTGCTTCTTCATTTGTAACTTGTTTCCCTGAGGCCAGTCACAAAGCCATAAAACACAGAGTGACCTAAGAAACTTCAGACGATATAAAAAGAAGTTACTTATTGAAAGAAGTTACTTATAGGTCCAGACATAGAAATAAAACTGAGACTAAGGTTGAAAGCTGAGAGTCTCTCCTCTCCAATACAACACGCTTAGCAAGGATAAAGGAGAGCGAGAGAGATGAGTGAAAGCAAACATGACAGAAAAGGAGGGTCATGGAAGTAAAAGGAACCTTGAAGATATTGAAGTCCTAACTTCAAAATGTGCCCAACAGACACTGCTCCAAACTTTTTAAGAAATCCTTTCCAAAAAGGTTCCATAATCTCCCTCAGCAATGTGCTCCTTTGCTTAAGCATCATTTCTCTTAAAAATTTCTATGATAGTTAGTGCAAATTTCCCTCACTGAAGTTTTAACTTTTCGTTTCTTGCCCCATTCCCAGCGGACATGAAGGCTAATTTGTTTGCCTCTTCACAGAGCCAAAAATTATATAGAACGTGACTTTACATTTTCTCTCATTCATCCCTTTGCTAGACTAAGCCAAACTCCATTTCTCTGCTTTTCTTGAAGGTCTCATCTTCTAGACTTCCAGTTGTTCGTGTGACTCCCAACGATAATACATCAAAATTGGCCTTTGTTTTTCCTGACTGTGCAGACACCCATTTCAGCAGCTCTGAACATTATGGAAGGACTGCTTCATTATTTCACTTAATCCACAGCCCCACCTGCATAAACATCTGTAGTTTTGCTAGAAATTTGAGATCACAAGGTGAGATTCATCTGAGTAAACGCAAATATCTCAATCTGGTCTGGTGACCCAAACTAATTAAGGTAAGGGAAATGGGCAGCTCTAAAGCATTATGTAAGTAAGTCATACAAAGGAGGTGTCTGCATTTTCTTGAGACTTAAGAAAAAATGCCTGTTTTTTTCCTTTAACTACATAATGATCCTAAAGCTAACTAACAAACTAGGGTGCAGTTGCCTAGCAGCCAATAATAAGAACCCTTAGCATCATATGTTCAGAATAAAACAAGTTAGGGCAGAATTTTGGTGATCTCCTACGTGTTCTTAAAAAGAAATAGACAACTGCTTCTTCAGAAATTTTATATGTGCCTTGGAAAAGATGGATAACCTTCAGAAGCTGCACAGGCATTTACTAAGACATAGGGTGTTACCGCAAGATTGACATTTCTTTAGGAAATAAAAGTCAAAGGAAGAACTAGGGGACAGAGCTAGATAAAGCTGCTCTAACTCTGCAGTTTGGCACATATATGTCACCTTCAATATGTGATGCCTGATTCATCAGTGATATGCATGCAATTTTTTATACTGCTATAAATTCCTTTTATATCTGAAAATGCTTTTCCAGTAAACCTAATTCTCCCAGTGGGAGCACTGGCAAAATTCCCAGTGACTTGAATAAAAAACAGTAAAATGCAGAATAAGGGAACAGAGCTTAAATCAAGAGTGTAAACCAATTAGGTATTTTCATGGTTGGTCTTTGAGCTTCTAAATATAATACCTATTGTCCTGTTTCCAAAGGCACCAATTCTGTCAACCTCACTAACTCTCTCAGCCTTTTTCATGCCAGCACTAAGGGCGGTTTCTTCTGTTTCAAGGCTTCAGCCAAACACCATCATGTGTTTTTATCATGTGTTCCTTCAGCCACCAAGGTTCTTAGACTCCTTTTTCTAATAAAATCTTTTAATAGATGATATAAGGGCAGAACATATGCAAATTATCATAGTGAAGTGGATACTAAATATCTGAATCAGCAACCTAACTTCCAACTACCTCACTAATTAGTCTCTTATTTATGACTCATTGTCAACTGTACATTTTTGGAGTGCTGACAAATATAGCTGGCTTCCAGCAGTAAACAACATTTCAATCATCTCTTACAGACTTAGATGCAATTTAAAGCTGTGAATTACTCAAAATAAGATATGGTAGCACATAAACACAGACAGATAAAATTCTTTTATTCCATCTTAATTTCTTATTTTTACTTTTTTTATTTGACTACTTCTGTATTAGAAAATTGAAAATGTAGAACATTGTGCTCATTTGTCATGGACTTAAACACAACCAAAGTTATTGGACCTTGCTGAACGATACCTATTAAACAGAAATGTTTGTCAGAAGCATCCTCATTACTTAGCAGTCAATGCCATTCTCTACCTTAGGCCAAATTGATTCCGTGGGATGATGCACAATTAAGTAGATTCCCAGTTCATCTGGTTAAGTGCAGGAAGTTACCTATGAATCACTGTAGCGTACTTTGCTCACTGAACTTTCAGCCTTCTAAAATTTTAGTGAGGGTTTTTCTTCCTGCTTCATGGAAATTACTCTCAGTAGGGCAATTAAACACTCTGAGGATGTGCACATTCGAAATATGGCAAATTAAATTAGTCAGATCTTTCCTGACAGAACTGAAATGAATGATACCTACTCAAGGATCTGGAAACCGGTTTGCAGGGATCCTAAAATCGATTTGCTATGTCTTTAAATATTCTCTAGTAAACCTACTTCAAGTAAACAATCAGAAAATACCATTATAGCTGAAATATTCTCCCTAGTTCTTCTTACTGTGTCTATGTATAGCACAATTCAGACCAGGTGCTCAAAACCAAGTTTTAAAAGAAATCAATCTCTTGTTTGAACATACACATTATCAGATTGAATTCTGTCTGAATAACCTTTCCATCTTGATTTGTGGCTATCCCTTGCCCCTGTGGGATAATTGCTTGAACAGTATGAGGGATGAAAGAAAATGCAGTAGGAGCCTTCTTGCTAAAAATATGTATGCCTAAGTGTTGTGGTTTAGGCTGAACCCAGGACGCTAGGTGAAAGAAAACTATCTGTAGCATGAATACCAGTGAACTCAAAGAGATGCTCATCAAAACCTCTCTACGATTCACAAAGGAGAAGGTGTCCAGATCTACAAATCTTTATTCTTTCTCTGGTTCAGGCTGGTTAGCCTATTCTATCAAATCTTCAAATAAATAACATTTATTCTATTTTATTTTCAATATATGTAACAAAACTAGCTTCAATTGGAGCCATTATTCCTGCTGTGTGTGCAGTTTCTATTTTTGGGAAATTTGTGTGTACGTACTCAAAATCTTTTAACGTTTGATCTGTTGTACATTCACAGTTAAACTGTTCACATCTAATTTGAACCATTTGAAAAATAGACCATGCAAAAGTTAGACCACGCAAAAGTTAGACCATGCAAAAGGTTGCTGATATAGCAACCTTTAATAGATTGTGATAGGGAAAAAAAATCACTTTTAAAAGATGGCCCAAAATAAGCATGCAAGACAGACTTAATATTTCTCCCCGAGGAAAAATCCATGCTTCTTTACTGACTACAGGGAGTGTAAAGATAGGTAGTTTATGCCAGAATTAAACTGATTTAGTTGGAGTTAGCTGACAAGAATCACACCCACAGAGATGTAATCATCTCTTTCAACACAGGAAGATAACAAGGTTCCTAATTTTTATCACTTGGTAACTGTAATGACAGAGTTGAAAGTTGGGTGGGTACGGACAAAATTGTGAAACAAGCTGAAAGAACTACACTTATGGAAAATGTTTCACAGAAAACTGCTGTTTTACAATGGTAACTGTATTTGCTTCATAATAACATACACTTTCATGAAAAATGGTAATAAAAATAATTGACCATATTTTAAATGTTGATTAGCTTACTTAACAGCATTTAATTTTTTACACCTGAGAAAAACACCTGAGAAAAAGGCTAGCTGCTACACAAAGAAAGCAGCCCTCATAAGGAGGGTAATTCTGTATCTTGCTGTTCTTCAAATTACAATGGTTTTCCAAAGCATCCTTACCACTCTTCAGTCAATTTCTTTAACAAACTTTTGTCTTTTTATAATTTGCCAGTACACGGATTATGGTTTTTTCCAAATATGTTTCTTACAGCTTTTCTTTTGTCAAATAAGTTTTATATTGTATTTTTAACACACATACACACACACACACACACAAACACACACACAAATCTTCTTTTCAAAATTGAAAGTATTTAGATAAAACCAAATTGACCATTTTGTCACTTTTGTACACAACATCATGATTAATTTCCACATTGAAACAAACTTCATCTCCCCATAACATATCAAAATAACATTTTCGTGTGAATTTGAGCAACAGTTGTAGATGGAAATAAAACCTTTACAGAAAACTGTTAGCAAATCTCACTGCATCTTAGCTTTCTACTAAAGCAGCTAATCTCTTATACAGTGCCCAAATCAAAGATATTTGCTATGTAAAATCCTGGATCCAAACCCTCAGGCGCTTTGTCAAGAAGCTTGTTTCCCTTAGGGGATTTTCATTGATATGAAAACTGGGCAAGCTGAGAGTGTTTACTAACAGAAAGCAAATGTCGAACTTCTGTTCAAAGACACTGGCAGGAGACTGTATCTCCTTACAAGAAATGACAGTTTATACATGATACCTTGTTTATGCCTAGAAGAATGTGGACTGAAATTCCTCTTGCTATCTGTGAATTCTGTAAAGAATTAAACATTCAAAAGGCTAAGGCTTTCCAAAGTGTTGAAAGCATGTATTTATTTCTTCTTTAGATACAGATCAGCATGAAAACTTGTAAAGAGTCCTCTCAAACCAGAGTAACTTATTTTACATGCTAACATTTGTAACGCCTGTCTATGTGTCTGCAGGGAAAACTACTTTCCTAAAAGAAAGACCAAACCCCATTGACAGGGGTTGGGCACACAAATATAAACATGGTGGAAGAAAGAAAAAGATCTGTAAGAGAGGCAACGTGTTTCTTTATTTATCTGCAAATTATAGAAATATTACTTCAAAGTAAACCAGAGTACGTCAGTGTCCATATAAGGTCCATCAAGGCTGGTATAGCCGTTAAAGGTTTTATATGTCAGACCTGTAAAATAAGGTAGATATACTCACTATCCACAAACATAGACCTAACACAATTGTTTTCTTTTCCCCTTTTCTTCTGCAGAATTAGGTATCATTAACTTCCGTGTTTAGTCAGAGGAAAGTAAACCTGATAGTGAGCGATGGGAGTCTTAAAAGACTAGATGAGGGCGAATAAAAGTAACTGCTTTTTTTCCTCTACAAAAATGTTACTCCTTTTTTGTTTCTTGCACATAAACTTTCACATTTCCTATTTCTTTTTTCCACAATGCAAAGTATCTTTCAAAGAATGGGTGATCTGTGTCTTTCTAAAGGAAAAGCCAAGCAAGCAAGCCTGGTTTTTCATGGAAGCAGACTAACAGGATGTCAAGAGAGGATGCTGATGCTCTAAATAAGAACTTGCAGACTTGAGGGTGAGAGAAAGCTCTCCTCCAGATTAGCGGCTCTTTGAACCACAGCCTTCTGTCTCTCTGCTTTTGAGCACAAAGGACAAACCACAGTTCACATAATGCTAACAGAACAGGTTTTTTTGATGCTGCTGAGGTCAACATTCACACATTAATGCAGCCTGGATGGATCTTCAACTAAACATTGCTGAGATGAACCTGTCACCCAGGAAATGTGAGCAGATGGAGGAAGCTAATGCAAGAGAGGAAATATGCAGGACAGGAAATATTGTTAATTTGGTACTATTTAGCCCTCAGTGGCACCATTTCTGTTTCTCCAGGAGGTCCAGAAGATGAGTTTGAAGATGAAAAGTACATTGATAGCATTTGATTGTCTTCGTAGTATATTCAGCAAGTCGTTATGCTGTGCATGACTACCAGGTCTGCTGACCTCAAAGGTCAATCATTTTGTATTTTGAGCAACTGCTTATTCATCTCCTTCTAAACAATAAAATCTCCTGTGTAGTACAAGGTAATTAAATAATTCAAAGGTTCTCAAGCTTTTCCTGTGCACACTTTTCACCTTTTTTATTTCCTCATACCTTTTATACCTTTTAGCGTCTACCCTTTTTCTTGTCATTTTCTCACTTGAAGGAAGCCAAAAATTAGGTTCCCTCTCCCAAAGTCCTGCTATTGTTGTGGGCCCCTTCCCTTTCATTAGGCAGTTGTTCATGCAGTAGGTAAGAATGAAGAGAGATCCAAACGAGAAAAGGAGCCCTAGGTGATCTATGCCTTTTAAAGCAGTTGGAAATATATTGATACTAGAGATGAGCCGTGTCCAGAACAGAGTTCCAAGCTGTGTTCCTCCATTATTACAATGAATGCTGTTAAGCAAATATGTGATTTTGCAAATATCTTGACCATTGTCTTAAAGAGAAACATCATTTCAAGAGAAACATTCCATTTCATGGATCAATTTCTAACATATTCCTTCTTTCATTAGTGTTACCTACAGCATGACTAAATTTGTAAATCCAGTAGTGGCAAAAGCAGGTATTTTTGGTAATATGTAGTCTCTGTTCTCTTTAAAAAAATTGTAATCCTACAGTGGGCGATAAGGTCACTGGCTTCATGAGAACTATTGTTTTCTTGGAAGGTTATTCTATTTTTCTCATGAAATCAAGAAGATGTCACTGAGATCAGGCTTCAAAGAATATTTCTCTTGTAAGATTTCTAAATGTAGAAGTGCATTTCGAAACATTCAGCTTATTTTAAACCTACTCATTAAATTCTCCTTATTTTTACTCAGGGACTTCAGAAAATTAACCCAGATGGGTGTTGGATTAATGACTAGTGGTGTGTTCCCTTGTATTATGGGCATAGAAGATTAGGATCAGCACCTGTTTTTTTGACATTTCTGGCCAAGCCTCAACACAGATATTCAGTGACAGTACAATGTTCCTTGGTGCTGGATGCTCATGCCCATCTGCGAGGATGGCGTTGTTCCCATCTGTGAGTTCAGAGTGCTTTGTTTATGAGCAGTGATTGGTTTAATTAAGCAGACTACATTGGAGTGAAAGTGCTGTTACTTTCCTAACACCCTCCCATGTGCCAGAATGAAGCTATGGTGACGCCTTCCTCATCCTTACCGTCACACCTTGATCTTTATGTAAGCCTGAACAGCAGAATGGAAGGAATCAGTCTCTATTCACAATGACCATTAATTGCCCAAGACATATTTCCGTTGCAGGAGGCAATGAAGAAATTCAGTATGAAAGTGTACATAAGAAAGGGCTTTTTAAACCCCCCTGTTTGCATATCCAGAAGACAGTGAGAAACCAAGTTAAGCGACTGAGAGGCATTTCTGACTGCTCAGGGACAGCACCCATAAACAACTAAATTGGAGGTAGACAATCCTGATCAATTGACAGCAGTGGAAGGTATTCTTTTTATTCAGCAAAGCACCGTTGCTCAAACATGCCATTCAATTAAAAATAAGACATAACTGGCTATATCCCATCAGAAGAGAGAGAGAGAGGGCACTGACATCTGGACTTTTAAAGGCATTAAATGATATTAAAGTCAGAGCTGAGCTGACCAAGGCTCCTCTCCTCTTTACTTTCTGACTGTCTAGAATCAGTCTTGCAATTTTGCACATTGCAAGACAGCAGTGAAATATAAAGCAACAAATACCTTCTCCTTGGTACATTCCTTATCTCTGACCCAAACCAAGGTATGATCATGAGAAAAAAAAAAAAATAGTGGTTTTCAGGCATTTGCTTTTATATACCCTCATATTGTGAGCTCCACCACTCAGAAATGGGAACTTGAGAGCCTTGTTATCCAGCTTCTTGATTTGAGATGTGCTTAAGTTTATAAACACATTCTTTAAAAGCTTTTTTTCCTTAAAGTGCTTTTAGTGACACACAAGTTTCAGCTGCAAGAAACATGAACAGTCTGCCTGGTTTAGTTTCTCTTCCTTCCTGCAAAGCAATATATGTATCTGTCTTGTTTTCATTTATTCTCCTTTTCATTTTATGGAGGCCTCATTTAGTCTAACTACACTTTATTTGCTGCTAAGGTCATTCCATAAATTATCTTACTGAGGTAGGTCTTTTAATTATTTCCTTCTTCAGAAAATGTAGTTTTCAAAATTCCCTATTTCCATTACTGTGAATACTCTTTTTTCTATTTCTTATGTTGTCAGATTTAATTTAAATATTATTCATGCTGTGCTCTGATTTCAGTGCGTTATTTAAATATGCTGACTTAAATATTTTCTGATTAATCTGGGGGAAAAAAGGTTATTACCATTAACTGTGATACTTGAATAACACTGCTCTTGAATATTCATGGTTATAGCATATGCCAGCATTGTGCAGTGCTAGGATTGGAGAGATTTTTTAGGGAAACAGGCCCCTTATAAATCAGATGAGCGCTTCTCCCACATGTGATTTTTTTTGCTGCTGATAATATCAGAAACAATTAAATTCCCAGCTACTGCCAATATCTCTGTTAAATCCTTTGGCACTGAAGAAAAGAATTCTGTAGATGCCTTTGATGTGGTGGAAACAGATCAGGAAAAGACAAAGGAGTTGGCACCAAGGGACCCCAAGGACATGTCTGCACTGAAAAATAAAAGCATTTCAACAGCTAGTTTGCATCTACTGTGCTTTTGGGGAGCTGTCCCCACCATAGATTTGTCTTGGAAAAAAGAAGGTCCCAAACAACCAGAGAGCAAGCTAAAAACTAGCTGGTGTACCCCTGAGATAGACACACTCTCCTGAAACCAACAAGACTTCAGGGGAGACCTAAAGCTTAGCATTTGCAGAGTGTAACTAGCTATAAGAGCAAGAATACTAGCACTGAAGTTGTTTATGGCTGTTTATGCCTTCCCTGAATTCATGGCCTTTCTTCTTCCCCTGCATTACTGGGGCAGGCTGCTGCATGTCTCCCCATGCTGGAGTCTATCCTCCTCAAAATTTTCACTTTGTTGGAGTTGCAGATTTATTTTTATACGCTTTCATTTTTAATAACTATTTTGTTAGTTTATCACTCTATGGTGATTACTCCTAAAATTAGCAGCATCCCTTTGAAGCCTCAAAGAGGAGAGGGAGAAATAACGAACAAGGATTGCTTTAGGCCTAAACCCCAAACAGTATTAAATGACAAAAAGCATCTCCAAAGCCAGCGATGGGGATAAAAGAATATACTTTGTGCATTACAACACTGCTTTCAAATAACTTTTATTCTCACCTAGAGGAGTGATTTATTTAAATACTATGCTAAGGACACTAATCATGTTTCATTCCCTTTCAGGATATTATATTTTATTTTAATAAGGTGAGGGTTTTTTCATATAATAACAGAAGTTGCATTTCTTAGAGGTTCCTTCTGCATGGGAAGTTTCAGTTTCTGGTTAATAGTTTGGCATTTAAACTTGAGAAGAAAAACTATTTTGCTAGGGTGATTACTAGATGTAATGCATGTTTTCCTGTCATGTTACTTGTAGTCTGACGAAGATCATGAATACTGAAATGCATTTTATGTCAAATAGTAAGGAGAAAAAGTGAAATTTAACAGCCTGTGAGGAAATACGGAGTCTTTCAAACAGCTGGCTCAAATCCAGACCAGAATGATTTTGAATTCAGATCACAATTATCTGGTGGACTCTGGCTCTTGTTGAAACAACTGCCTGCCTCAGAGTCAACTTCAAATGCTCAGGGGAGAAATCATGAGTTGAACAGGTTTTGAGGATGAATTACTTTCCTATGTCCAGGAGTGGGCAGTAGAGCATCAGTTTGAAAGAGCAGTTCAACTGTTAGTGTACAGCAGGATTAGTATAATGGATTTCAGGACATTTAGTGAGGCAACTCACTTGTTTAAAGCTAAGCATATTCTCAAGGATATTTTAGTTTTGCAACTGGAGCCGTGTTAGTGTTAAGGCACATTAGCAAGGCAGTAGAGGAAGTTAGGCTTTTTCCATTTTATAAACAGAGGACTTAACTTTTCATTTCTGTCAGGGCACCACAGTTTCCAAGCAGTAAACTCGCAACGCAAACGCAAAAGTAAAGGAGTAGTACTGCATAGAAGAGAATTATCTAATGGCAAACTATTCATGCCATATTTGGTGAACCTAAATTGTAATTAATGTATCCTGGCACTGCAAAAAAAAACAGACGCGAGGAAGCTATGTAGCATAAAATTGCTTTAAACATCTGTCAAAAGCAAACTGAGTTGATTACATTCTGGTTTGATTTGCTATAAACACGGAGGTTAGTTTCTGAAAAACAATTTTAGAGGTGTAATCACATTTCTTTGACAGTGTGAGATAAAGCTCCTTGATAACATAATCCAGACATTAAGTGGCTTTCAATGAATTAAGAGGCTTCGAATGAATGGTTGGGAGCACACAGAAATTTTGTGTTTGTGCAAACAGTGGTATGAATAAAAACAATGGTGAGAGAAGAAGGGGGCTACGGAGATTAAATAAAATAGCTAACCTTCATGAAAGGATTGCCAGCAGCAGATCTCAAGGCACTTCGTAAAGGAGGAATGTCTCTGTATTTCTCCTGGGGAAAGGGAAGGCTGGAAAGGAAGAAACAGAAGCATGACAGAACAAAGATATCCTCAACTCCAGAACCACATTTCATCTACTAGACTGCAAATGAACCAAAAGAGTAATAGAAGTGTCATAGAGACGGCATGCTAACTCTAGTTTCCAGGAAGCTTCTCTGCAGTGGGAAAATGCCAGTTTCTCAAATCCAGTATGAATAAAACAATGTCAGTGAGAAAGAATGACAGAGATGTTACAGGATATTTATTTTTCTTTTTGCTAAAGCAGTTGAGATTATGTCAAAATAACCGGTAAACCCAGTGAGCAAAGGATACAATTTGCACATTTGAGACACTGTTAAATTCCTGTCTGTTCCCTCACAGGCTAATGAGGGCCTGGGATACAGAATCCATCACTCTTTTTGTACTCTTACATCTTATTTTAACATGTAAATATACACTAGAGAATGAGATCTTGATTAAGTAGTCTGCATGAGTTTACCAGAAAATTTTATAATCCTTATATGATCACCCAATTTTCTCACACCCTATCCCAGTGTGTTATACTCCTTATTTCTTTCTGCTTTGCCAAGTATTTCTCAGATTCAAGACAAATTCTTTTATCAAAGACCATGACAAGTATGTTAGGACAGAATATAACCTTCAGGAAAAAACACTTTTAAACATCTAAGTTGAAATACAATATGGGAAAAGTCTTAAAAATGTTGAAGTCAAAATTTCTGTTGAAGAATGGGAGAACAGTCTCTTTTTAAAGAGGAAGCCAAGCAAGCAGACCTGCTTTTTCATGGTTGCCCTCTAACATGATGGCAAGAGAGCATGTTCAGGCTATGTGAGAACCTGCAGGCTTGAGGATGAGAGAAAGAGCCCTCCTCCGGATTAGTGGCTCTTTGAACATAGCTTCCTCTCTCTCTGCTGTTGAGCTAAAAGGACAAGACACTTCATGTAATGCTAACAGAGCAGGAACTTTTGCAGTTGCAAGGGTCAGCATTCACAGATGAAAATCGTAGCAAATCATTCAGAATTTCTGTCTACTGCTGACAATGAAAGTTGTAATAGGCTTGCAGTCTGGATGGATCTTCAACTAAACATAGCTGAGATGAACTTCTCCCCCAGGAAATGTGAGCAGATGGAGGAAGCAAATTCAAGACAGGAAATATTATTATTTTGGTGCTCTTTTGCCCTCAGTGGCACCATTTCTGTTCCTCCAGAAGGCCCAGAGGATGAGTCTGAAGAAAAAATACATTGAAAAAGTATTCAATGCTCTTTCCACTATTTGGCAAGTAGTTATGCTGTGGTCTGCTGACCTCAAAGGTCAATCATTCTATATGTTGAGTAAGTTCTTATTCATCTCCTTCTAAACAATAAAATTCCCTGTGTAGTACAAGATAATTAAATAATTCAAAGGTTCTCAAGTTTTTCCTACTTGCTGCTTTCTATTCTTCTGCTTGTATCTATTTATTCACTTTTCCCCGGCATACAGTGGGCAATGTCTTGTGTATAGTGCAGAGAAATGGTCTGGAAAGCTAACGGTGCTGGCTGTAACTGCCTGGGTAGAGCTGTGGGCCTGAAGGCAGGCTTGCATCTACACCATTTAAGGCTGCATTCTAAAATTATAGCTTGCACATTCCAATGCATGGGAATACTCTTGAGTATAGGGCCACAATTCCTGGGACCAAAGTCATTTGTGAGCATGAAGACTGGCATATTTCAGTACCCCTGCTGAACTGGTGCTATAGTGTTTCCCAGGAGCACAGGAGCATGGAGTTTTTTCTCAGTGGCAGAACGCAAGTGGATCAGCCATTACATTAAGCTGGATCAGCTTGTATAAATTAGGGACAAACAAAAGTGGAACAGAGATTTTCAGTGACTGAAAGGTTTGAGAGGCCTGCAAGTTTGACCAATATTTTTCAACTTTATTTAGCTTTCCGCAAATTATTCGTTCTTAGAAACTTTATCCCTCTTAATGTCAGATTATACAGCAAATCACTGACGGTTGACATAAGTGGAAGAGATCTCCTGGTAATCATCGTTGATACTTGATGAAATCTCATTTTTCCAGAATGTATTTATTTTAATTTTCAACTTTAAATCACAAGGTTCTTACTTAAAAAAAATAAACCAAGACAACTGTTAATGTCTCCATTCAAAATGGTCTAATCTCCCTTGAAACATTTCAGCTGGCTTTTGTTCTGCTTAAAATAGATGAAGTTAGTTTAAACATATGTTCCTAAATGTACAATTATACTGGCTTTTTATAACTGGAGGGTTTTACTTGAAGTAGTATTTAAAATACTTCTCTGACCAGCATGTGTTACAAGGCATCTGGAACTTGTCTGGCCAGAGAACAACACTCTTGTGTTGGTTTAAGTCCTTTGAATGAAGGAAGCAAAACCATAAAATATCACTAAAGGTATCCACCCCAGGGTGACCAGACGTAAAGACTATCTTCAATCAAGAGTGCCTTGGCCAAGTTACTGTAGGCCTTTCCAAGTCACACAAAATCTCAGCTGACCTTCTCTTTCTGTAGTGCTGGGAAAAGCTTGTCTTAAGTATTTCCACATTTCTAATTATTTTCTTTTATTTTCCCCCTTTTTGTTTTCTTTTTTTTTTCTCTTTAAGAAAGAAATCAAAGACAAATATAAAGACAAGGCTTTAGAAACAGGAACCTCTTCTCTTCAATAGACCTAGTTGTACAACAGTTAAAAGCAAAAGAAAAAGAAACCCACAATCAACAAATTCAAATTTTCAGTTTGTGTCTGTAGATATGCTTTTCCTTCCAACTCTATCAACTAACAATGCAATGACATGGAAATACCATGCTTTATAAAGAGTTAATGAAAGTGGTTTTAAAGATTAGAAGATTCAAGTTATCGTCTGCATGAAAAACTCAGGACACTGTAGAGGAATCTTTTCCCCATTTAACCTTTATATTTTACATTTACAGATTGCATAGGGTATGAGGATCCTGTGAAACTTGAGTACTGAAGGGTTTTGAGTGCAGTGAATAAATTCTACACACCTAATCACAAAATCTTTCCTCTATGTATTTCTTATCAATGTTCCTTTTAAGTTTTCATACTTTGCTAACCCGCTACACCTATCTAGGTAACATACATACACATATATGTCCATGGCTTTTATCTCTGTCTGAGTTTTGTAGCCATTCAGACATGAGGACGTGAAGTCCTTCACCTGAAGACTGAATGGGAACTTTTCTTTGTGTATTATTTATTTCTGTGGTTTTCTTGGTACAGTACTTCATGAATAGATTCAAGTGCATCTGTTTTCACTTTATCCTCATTTTGCCTCTACAAATAATATTGCTCCCTTAGCCTATCTTCCATCTTTTGCTTTTTTCCATCTACTCTCCCAAATCTGTATTTTCTTAAATGTTTAGACTCATATTTTTACCCCAAAATCTCCTGTAAGGAAGTCTGCAATATTCCTCTTCAATATGCACTTGCAATCCAACAGAAAGATGATTAAGAAAATAAAAACCTTAGTTTTTTAATATTTTGAATCCTATACTTTGAATATTTTGAATCAGTTTTTTGGGAATAATCTGAACTCAAACAGAGCTTTCTTCACACCTATTCCATAAACTCTCCATTCATATACAAGACAGTAAAATAGGAAGCTAGACTAATCTCCTGACATTGCACTTTTTATCTACAGTACTTCCACGTTTGTGTTTCTTCCAGTCGCTCCAGATGATGGATGAAAGAACGTACGAAAACAGATTTTGAAAAAAACCCTCAAGGTATAGCAGATCCTTCGCAGATGCTTCTCAATCATTATTCCTTCCTTTATTTTTTCCTTTAGAAAAATAATCCAAATTAAACAGATCCGATATGTGCAGCACAGTGTTGCCATGTGAGCCTTGAACACTTTGTTCAAGAGCTAGGAGGCCAGCCAACTGCTGTAGTTCCTTAAAGAATAACAGATGTGTCCTTCCAAGTCTCATGCTAATGGAATTTAGGCTGTGGTAAAGAGTTTTAAAATACTTTAAGTTGTCTGCAAGCTCTGTTTCGACTCTGTTCTTTTAGTTATCTTGTTTCAGGCTTCTTTTTCCACATCTTTCAGAAATATTGCATCAAATGTCCAGCTGAGCTGAAGCCACTGGTACTTTACTTTCACTAACTGAAAACAGTTAAAAGTAAAAATCTGTGCACGGTGCATGATACTGCTTCTACCAGCCTGATTCTCTAACTACCATATTTAAAATACATTAACTAAAATGCTTTCTCTTTGTATGCATATATCCAGTAAAAAAACTGTAATCTTTGCTTTTTTATTACCAGCATATGCTTGATATCTTTACATTAACTCCAACTATTAATCATAGTTATGTAAAAGTGAAGCAAAAGGTTTGGTGTAAACATCCTTAAGCAGAAGATGTCAATAAATTGAAATGGCTAATGGGGCAAAGTAAGAGATCCTTTTTTATTGAAGTTCACATTTTACATATTGTGAAGGATTACAGGGAAAAACTGTAGGAACTAGAAGGGGAAGCTACAGGGGTTGGTCTCCAGCACGAATGCAATGACAATGCAGGAGAAAGTGCTCTTCCACTGTCAAAGCTCTTACTTCAGCTTTCTGCACTTCAGATGTGTGCAGCCTAAACTGAATGATGCTTATTATAATCTGATCACTGTTTTGCTCTCTTATCTTTCTGGGCTTGAGAGTGTTATGGAGAAAGCTTTTGAAGTGAGTAGTACTGCAAGTTTCTGTGCCGAGTGCTCTGGCTGCTTATTTTCACCACTTATTGTGAGTGGTGGGAATCAAAGAGATCTGGTGGGTGGACAGTGAGAAGGGAGCATGGAAGAGAAGAGGCAAGAGGAACTGGCTGTGGATGGGAAGAGGAGGCTTCTGTATGGCAAGCATTGCAAATGGAGGTCCTGTATTTTCTTTTCTTCACTTTGTGCCAGCTTGTCTCCCTTACTCACTCCCCACCAATTACTATTATTATCATCTCTTTTCACACATTCTTTTGTCATTCTGCATACCAGTGTGTCTTCTTATGTTTGTGCTTCTCCTCTTTCTTGTGTTTTCTTTGTTGCGTGGGGAGCTCAGTTCTGGGAACTGGGAACTGGGACTCTCATGGGCTTTTTCCTCATTCCTTCTCATATCCCACTAGATATCCCACTTATACCCCTTTCTTAGGGAAGGAGGCAGCTACCCTGAGTCTTATTCCCTCTGCAAATCCTTGTCTTAGGCAAAGGGTCATACACCTTTGGAGAGAAAAGAGCAACTGTAAAGCCTGGAGCAACTTGTCCAAACACCCAGTAAGGAAGAAGATGGTCATGGGTTGCCTTCTTCCTCCACAAAGCCAAGCAGTGTTCCCAGCAGAGCATATGATCAGTGAGTCTACATTGTCCCTTTCCATGGGACAGAACAAAGTGATGTGGTGTGTTAACTCTCAATGCAGGCAACCTGCAAGGGATGGAAAACCTCTGTCTCCCTCAGATGATAGGAGCTGAGGGTGGGAGCTGGTGGGAAGAGGGAAGATTGTTGGTAAGCTATAAAGAAGAAGGGAAGCATATGAGACATTTTGGTGAAAGAATCTTTAACTGAAAACTATGCTAAGTAGCAGAAAGAAAGGATGAGAAGTAGAAAGAGCAGCTGAAGATTATGTATTTCTTCAGTATTCCTAATTTACTTCTTTAACTTAGAATTGCTATTCACTAAAAATCATCCCTTCAGAAATATCCCATCTCCCCAGTCACTCATTCTGTCAGAATTCTTCCAAGCCAGCAACCACACTTGATTTCCCCTGTTTCTTCCTATTCTATCTGCCACTTTTAATTTCTTGTTATATTCTCTTTCTACAAATCCCATTATGTTCCATTTCTTTGTCCTCAGTCCTGCATGCTTTCCTTCACTGAGACATTCAAAGCCCCTTTTCCATTCACTGCCACTCTCACTTCACATTCCACTTCAGCTCTCTTTCCTATAATTCCTTCTCACTGTAGTTGTTTATTTTGGATTCCCCCCACCTTGGCCTTTGCCACTCAAAATTCTCTTGGTAGTTTTTTGGTTTCGTCATAAGCCTCTCTACTCTCTTCCATTTATTCCCTGGAAACTCCATCATTGCCTTTCTCATGCTTTACTCAAACAATCTTTTTGTAGACCTACTATTTTCACTTTTTTAAATTTATTTGGTTTTCTTCTGATCTTTTTCAGTAGAGGAAGATGAAATTTCCTTGACTTTTGATAGCCAGAAACATAAATTGCAAACTCTTTCCTGGTGATTTGCAATGCTGTTGCCCCAGTGATGCGATACCTAACACACAACACCATCGCATTGTAATGGATAGCCACTCTTACACGTTATCATCACTAACAGAATACAAATGATACTCTGTAAATATCATCTTGGTTACACACCTTCCTCCTCTTTCAGATCATTTGTAGCAGAACAGTTGGTCTGTTCCATTTCACTTCCTTAATTTTGTTCAGAATGATGAGTTAAAGCTTTTAAGCAATGGGAGGTCATAGTTTACATAACAAAGTGCAGCAGAATAGTAGTCATGATTTTATTCCTGAACAACACCTTGACTCTGATGAGGAATAAAAAGTGATCAAATCCAGGTTCCACTGCAACTAGGACAAGAATTTTACCACTGATTCTGTGGTCCAAGAGTCTGACAAAAAATTGATAGTTCACAGTCTCTTCTATCTGAGTTTGAGTTCTGTTCTCTCTGACATCAATTCATAATCTCTTAGTAGATTCTTTTTTCTCCTGCTTTGCAATTTACTTTCAAAGCACAGCTCTTCAGTATGTGGACATCTGAGACAGCAGGTATCAAAGAGCAGGGAGAAGCTCTGCAAAAGCGTGGATATCGAGGTCATATCAAGCTGCTGGAGCTGCGTACAACTGTTTAAAAAAAGCATAACAGAAAAAGGACAAGGGGGTTTAATGTATGACTTTTTTTTTCTCAAAATTCTTTACATGCAGGTTTCTCTGAGCAGAGCTTGGCTTCCTTAGAAGCACAAGAAAATAAGCAAGTACTGGAACCTTTGATTAGAGATATTTTACTCTCCGAAGCATAATATTGTAGAGCGTGGGTGTTTCTGAAATTCTGTCAGGAGGCTAAAGACAGCTTTCAATTTGAAGAGGTGAAAACCAGATGTATGAAATGTAAAAATAAGGGAGTCTTACTTGGTTTATTGGATGGTTCTTGTGGATAAGTGCTCTTGAGAGACCTAACACAAGGATTCTCAGATGCTAGTTTTTTGCTCTAAATTATCTGATTGTACAGCAAACTCTTCTGAACAATACTGCACTATTACAGAGATGTCAATATGTAAGCACAGCTCTGGCTGAAAATTGCTATTACGTGCACATAATAATAAACAGGTAATTAATAAGTCCAGTCATCTCCGCATATTCAGTGTTCTTGAAACATCTGAGACAGACCACTGAAGATAAGAACCAAACTTACTTCTGTTTATTTCTGCATGCATTATTAGGAAGCAAAGTTCATTTGAACCTCTTTTTTCCATCTTTAACTTTTTGAACTGCATTCTTATTCTATCCCCTCTCTATTTTCAAAGCTATAAAGTGGGAATAGCCATTAGCCAAATTAATTTCTGGATAATTCCAGTGATTAAAATGGACTGTGAACTGTCTTCTACCCCACACTTTTGCAAGCTTGGCTTTGCCCTGCTCTGAACCAGCAAAATTCTGCAGCCATCAATAGAGTTGTGGCTGCTTCTACTCCTCCTCCATTCGTGCAATAATCCCACTCTTTTGAGAAGCAGCAAAGTACTGAAGGTAAAAGAGATAACAATGCACCTGGCACTTCTTATTGTTGCTAACAGACACCTTATTTGATATGTAAGTTTGCTACTACGGGGTACAGATGTGTTGATTTCCCTGATTCTTGGGAGTGGAGAGGACACATCAACACTTGCATAACCGATTGAAGAGGCATCTGTGAGGCACTTCTGCTACTGCTGAGCTGCACAACTAAGCAAGTAACGCCAAAGAAGAGGCAGCAGGAGCTTTAGTCTCTGCTTCCTCTCTGCTGCTTCCCCCTCACCAGCTTTTGCTGTCATCTTGTGTGGGACTGAACCAGTTGGCAGTGGGGAAGTAGACTCAGCTCATTATTTTAGTCAAGTATTAGCACTATTGAAAGGGTCAATCGCAAAATGAAGGTCATCCTGACGAGTATAATATCAACCTGACATTATTAGTTGTCAATATGGCATGTTTCCTGTGAGCTTCTTTGTAAATGACAACAGCAAAACTTCATGGCAAATAACTGCTTCAAAGACTTATTTGTATGCTTCCAGAATCAATAAAAAGGGTCAAGTATTCTAAGTGGGGTAGGAGTATAAAATGATAAAGATCTCAGGAATATCCTTATTTTAACTAGGCATAAAGAAAATGCCATCGAAGACCTGAATTTGTATTTCTTCAGCCTCTCCCACCAAAACTTTCTTGTCTTGGTAGCTGAAAGCCTAAAAGAAAAAGCTGCTTAGAAATGGGTTCAAAGAGTTTGAAATGAGGAGAATAACATCTGTATTTTCTGCTAACACACTGCAAAAGTGTTCCCACCAACACCTAGTTTCCAAATCTAGTAGAATGGGAATTTTCTAGAAGTTAAATTAACCACTCTTGATCACTCTCTGAAGCTATTTATATTTTTGTATTTAAATATCCTGTTTATTAATAACATTCAATATTAGCATAAAGAATCCCCTGCATTCCCCAGTCAGCAGGTAGCAGACATCTCATGTCAGCTGCTTTATGAGCAATATAATTAGCAAGGCAAACTGTACAACTTCCAGTTTGATTCATTTGCTGATGCTTATTCTGATTCACTTACAATTATGCCAGTAATTGGCATAACTATTTAGATGTATTTGGAAAATGTCCAGAAGTGGATATCCTAATTATAGATTTATCCCAGTGGCAGATACTCACATTGTATAATAACCATTTTCTCCATTTATCAGGAAGTGCTATGTTGACTCCTAAGAGACTAGTGGAAGCTGTGGACTATTAGATCGTTATGGACAGAATAAGGAAACTCAAGGGAGGTACGACTGCCTGTCCTCTGACTGTGCTCTTTCAGATTCTAGGTGCTCAAAAAAGCAAAAGCTCTGTCAACTCTGATGCAAGCTGGCGTGTGCATTTTCTCATGTGCCTTTTCAAATACACCAGGGAAATCCAGTTCCAGTGGAGCTGAAACCACATCTCTCTGAAGCAACCCAAAGGGCAGTTCTCAGACTCATGCCAGCTAAGTGAGATGGTGAGGACCTGCCAGGACTGGAAAATCTTCCATGGAGGGAACACCCCCAAAACCAGGAAGATCCAACTTTCAGGTGCTCAGATATTTGTGTGTGATCTCCATGCTTGTGCATCCCTGGATTTCAACATTTATATCTCAGAAGATTAAAAAATTAAGAAATTAAACAAAACAACCCATCCAGTTCATTAAATTGCACTAACTACCTGTTCCGCTACAGATCAGGTTTTGCACAATAAGCTTAGAGCTGTTTTTCACGCTAGATAAATTTTATGAGTTACTGTATCCTCCAGAAGAGGTTCTAAACAGTCAGGCTGAACACAATAACTACCAACAGGCTATTACAAAGGACAATCCTCTCAGCCTAAAAGCAAAGTTACTTGTGCAGAATCTAGATCCAAAGTGGCTCTGCAGGTGCTGGATTAACACTTCCATGTCACCTCTGTATAGAAGATATCTATACATCTGATAATCACAAATGCATGGTAATGCACTTTGAATAATTTTTCTCAGCTTATTCTGATATCAAAATTGCTGCCAATTTTGCAATTAATAACATGTGTTTGAGTATTTTTTGCATTAAACCAGAATATTTTCTACAATGATAGCACATTTCCATCTTTTTACTCTTTTATAGTGAATGATAGTGAATGAACTTTGGAAAATGAAGAAAAACATTTTCAACTTTCCTTCTTCAGAAAGACCAGTTTTGTTTCCATAAGGCAGGAGAAAAATATTGTCATTTTACATAAAACTGTGAAGTAAAAAATGCAAGTACTGATATTCGACTTGTCTGTAACTGAATGTAAATAGAAAGCTAAAACTTGCTTTAACTTCGTTTACACATCACAAAGACAAAACCAAGTGTTTCCATTGCATAGCTGAAGCTATTTCTGGCTGTTGATTTTAACCTTCAACTTCATTTCTGCAAAATGAAACAGACATAAAATAACAATTGAGTTTATCCAAAAACATATAAATGACTAACTCTGAATTCTGATATACTTTGCCATCTCATGGCTATCCCTATTCCACAGTTTCATGCACAATGGAAATCACATATAGCAACAGTATGATGACAGTGATCCCCAAGGTCTTTACTAACCTTAGCCAAAAGTACCTTGTGGAGAAGAGCTCCTGAAGTGCCATGGCAACATTTCTATCTGATTTTAACTGGAACATAATTAAGTCTGAACTACGAATGTACATCTGGCTTATGTTTTCTTTTTTAACACATGGAAGTTCATCGCTCAAGTTTGTCGATATATCACACTTTCTCAGAAATAAAACATCAGAAAAAAATTATTTCTATCTTGAAGGGGACAGATTTTTGTAAAAAATTTACAGCTCCTCGCTCTGTATGTCATTCTGATCTGTTAACCGGTATAGAGGATGAAATTGTAGAGATTGATGAGAATGCAGTAATAATTGATTAAGGAAATTAAACCACATTTTTTTCAAGACATGAGTTATCCAAAACCATAGAGCAAGCAGAGAAAAGGGTTAATAATAAAAAAAAGCCACTATCAACATGGGTCTTATCTGCACTGTAATTTATAATACTCCTTCTGGCCTTTCAATTTTCAGTCTGTAGCTTGGGAGAGATAGGGGTTAGCTGCAATTTGTATGTATCTTTCTCTGGAAGGTTTATTTCAGCTGCTGCTGAAAAGCTCACTGAAGCATAAATCTTATCCTTTTAGTTGGAACAAAACAGCATTGTCCTCACTGACTTATCTTCTGTTTCCTTCCTCCAGCAGTCTGCTCTGAGTTACTTCCTTGCATTTAGGATAATATCAAAAAAAGTGAATCAATGTGCACATTAACAAAAAAATTTATTTAACTGCCTTACTACCTGCTCCAGGATCCATTCAAGTGTCTACAGAAATTTGCATCGAGGGACTCATCACCAGGTGCCATCTTACCCCATTTTCACCATTACTTTGTGTCTGTCTTTCTCCATTACTTTCTGTCTGTGTTTGACACTTTGTCACAGTGTGTATTTTTTCTCATAAACTAGACAGAGTTCAGTTCTCTGTGACTATTCAACGCTGGACACAGTTTTACAGCTTACAGTTGAGTCCTGTCTAATAACATAATTGATTAGCAATATCTTTGCACACCACCAACTTTTAGAAAGTAGTGTGTAAGCAGTTATCACTGAGAACTTGTCTTTACGTAGTATAAAACCAGCTATAGGGAGCATTCAAGAACATCGTGAAAACTGCAAACGGAGAAAACATTATGCTCTTCACTTATAAAAAGATTAAACAAAGCAGTTACAGGTTATATACCCTTTTCCATGCCCCCAAAATACTGTTGGTGTAAATGGAATAATACATTTCTACTATTACTTTACTATTGTTTTATTATATTGAGCTATATTTCAACCTGTTTTGGAATGTCAATTATTATGCCCACAGACCTTTCATATTCTAAGAAGTTTCATTCTGTCTCGGGGTTTTTTTCTGAAAAGTGGAAATTCACTTTTCTCTCATTCTTATTTATTTATTTATCCTGAAATTATAATGCAAAAGAGTTTCTTTTGGGAGTTTACCCATAAACACACCTGTCTCTTTTGGTGAATAACTAATTCTCCAGGAGACATTTTTGTTTCCAAAATGGTTTATAGTGAAGAAAATGAGTGATTTATACTCCATAGTTTTATGTCTTTCATTGTCTGGCTGTTTTTCTTCTTCCTGCAATTGCAGTACAGTCCTGAAGGCAATTTTGAGAAATCTGTAAAAGTAAACTTGGCAGTCATTTCTAAATCCTGGCATCTGGAAGGAATATTGTGGAAGAAAACTAGCATGGAACCGAAGCTGGGGGAGCTGATAGACACAGTACAGTGCCCTGGCAAAGCAGTGTAAAAGCTTAGATGCTTCATAGCTTTGGCAAGAAGAATTAGCTTTGTAGATAATTAATGGAAATATATTTAGCATATCTGCTAAAGTCACTGGTTATTTTGCTCTTCCATTCTCCATAGCTAGCATATTACAGTATTTGCAACAGGTAACCATGGAGGCAAGACTAAAGCTAGAAGGGACTAATGTTAGGACTCCCCACTTCAGGCAATATGCTTCTGTGGTTCTGATTTCCTTAAAATAACATTGTATAATGCTTTGGACCTTATTTCTTCCCAGAAATAGTTAGCAGAGAATTACAGGTCCAAAAGAACAGAAGATACATAAAAACAGTTGTGGTTTTTCCCAGGACTCCATTGATCTAACTGTGTTTGCAACTATCCTGACAAAGCTAGAGTTCTTAAGGATAAATTAGACAAAATAACAATCCCTTAGTAACCTATTATGTATTCTTTTTCTTCAGAATTGAAAAGAAATACATTAATTTGCTTTCTTTTAAATTATACTCTAAATTTAATGTGGTGAGGTTTTTTGTTTTGGGTTTTTTTTTTGTGAATATATCCTCTTTTTTGCTCTCTAGGAAATAAAAAAAAAACACAACAGAAAAAATTATAGCAGGAAAGGTCAAAGGGAGTGCTGATAAGGGTTTTCTTCAGTGAGAACAATTTATACTGGCACATGGCAGTTTGCAAACCTTAATTTTTTCATGTAAATGTGTCATTTTAAACAAACCCTCATTGCAGAGTCTGTGTAGCTGCAGGGCAAAGGATGAGGGCATGAAATAAAAACATTTTCACAAACTCAAGAACAGGAAAATGCAAAGGAAAGGTTCTGAAGGTGTTGAAGAATTATATACAAATCCCCCACTGTTTTAGATCGATGAGGAGTAGCTAATCCTTCTCAGTCCCTCAATTTGAAGCTGTTCTTCATTATTTATTGCTCCCAATAAAGAAACTAAAGCTGTAACCTGTGCACGAGGGCACTCAATAGGGAAGTGATGTGCCAGCCCTGAGTCAGTCAGAAGTGGAAACTGACACATGATCTCCTATGGATCAGGTGAATATTTTATCTGCAATGTCACAGCAGGTTATCCCTTTGTGGTTTTGTTTTCTTTTCTGTCTTGCTTTCCCTACTGAACAATTTGGAAATACCCTGGCTTTGTTCCAGAGAACATTTTTTTCTTTTTTTTAACTAATTTTTTTTTTTGCCTGAGATAGTTCTTGTCTTCTAGACAGTTCTTGTGTTCTAGACTTCTGAAATTAGGAGTGGCTAAGACTGAAAATGTGGCAGAGACCAGCCAAAGGTCTTGCACTGCAGCTGGTTCAAAGCAAAGATAAAGAAGCTGAAGAACAGATTGTGTTTTTGCAGGAAAACTATTTCTTGCTGTTCCAAATCTTCTGTTGGTACTTGGGTACTTTCAGACTGTCATGTTCCTGCTTATTTACATCAGAAAATACTAACAATTTTGTAAGGACCAAATATCTTAATCTGGGGGAATAGCTGATAAACTGGGTTATGCTGTCATTCAGGGGGATGTTGACAGTCTGGAGAAACGGACTGATGGAAACCTCATGAAGTTCAATATGGGGAAGTAGAAAGTCTTACATCTAGGGTGGAACAATTCCATGCACCAGTATATGCTGGAGGTCAGCTGGCCGAAAAGCAGCTTTGGTAAGAAGGTCCTTGAGGTCCTGGTAGACAATAAACTGAACATGAGCTAGCAATCCACTCTTGCAGCAAAACAAGTCCAGCAGTATCCTGGACTTCATTAGGAAGAGGGTTGGCAGCAGCTCAAGGGAGGTGATCCTTCTCCTCTACTGAGCACTAGAGAGGCTTCATCTGGAATACTATGTCCAGTTCTGAGCTCCCCAGCACAAGAGAGACATGGATGCACTGAAGAGAGTCCAATGAAGGGCCATGAAAATTGTTAAAGGAGTGATGTATCTCTCCTGTGAGGAAAGGTTAGGAAAGCTGGGACTGTTTATCTTGGAGAAGGCCCAGGAGGAATCTTATCAATGTGCATAAATACCTGAAGGGAGGAAATGAAGGGGACTTTTCTCAGTAATGTCCAGTGACAGTAAAAGCGGCAGTAGGCACAAAATAAAACACATGAACTTTTGTCTGATCACACCAGAAAACCTTTTTTTTACTGTGGGAGTGACAAATCAGTGCCACAGGTTTCCCAGAAAAGGTGTGAAGTCACCATCCTTGGAATTATTCAAAAGCTGTCTGGACATGGCCCTGGACAGCTGTATCTAGGTGACTCTGCTTGAGCAGGGAGGTTGGACCATATGACCGTCAGAGTTCCCTTCCAACCTTCACCATTCTGTGATTCTTGGGTTGCCATTTCTGAGAGCTTTCTTCACTAAATTATCTTTGAGAATTCTAAGATAGAAATACAAATATTTTGCCTGAATATTGAGGCTGCACTTCTCAAGCAGGACCCATATCCAATACAGTGCATAATCAACCTTTACGCCAGACAAATATAACTACATTTCAATTATTCACTGCTGTGGTTTTGTCATGACCTACTGCGAGATAGGTATTGAGTAAGAAAGGGTTAACCTGAGAACTAAGTTCATTCTGCACTTTGGGAGCTCAAGAGGTAACTTTTCATGTAGTCAGTTTTATTTAAGTGATTCATAATTTACTAAGGAGCATTTTGTTCTTTTTGAGTTGTGAAAGCTTCTGCCAATTTTCTTTTGCTTAGTGGCCCTGAAAGTTTTCCTGAGACTATGCTGGAAGAAGATGTACAGTTCTGCAGACACCCTATGATCTTCCTCTAATACCTTTGAAAAACTTCCAACACATGATTCTAAGGTGTCAAATCAGTTTTGTTTAAATATAAACATCTTTTATTCTTGATTTCTCAGTGACATGTTGTTTCAAAAACATGTTTGCTCCTTGAATGTATATTAAACACTCTCTCTTTCACTCGCTTAAATGGGTCCAAACACTCACCAGGAAAGTATTTAATTAGTCTGGAATGCTCTCAGCCCAGAAACTGTGATCTGGGAAACAGACAGATCCTGCAGATACAGCCCCTGTGTGCAGTACAGCTGTAACAGGGCACAGAAAACCAATTTTCTCTAACCGATGTATAAAGACATTGTATTCTCTTTGTGTACCCATGCAACTGAGACATATTCAATCAATGTTGTAAAGTTACATTTTTTTTAATGAAGTTTTGCTCATGGCAGAGCTACGAGAGTTTTCACTTCTGTTGTATGCATATGGATTATGTAAGTTCTTATATGCATTATTATAAGGTCTTTTTTCCATCAGATGCTGTATATTGGATAGACAATGTTGACTGAAGACTAGCTCACTCTATTCTTCTATGTGTATGTAGATAGACATATCTACTGTGTAGCATGACCAATGTAGGCATTTTTGTGATGCTCTCTCTAACCACATCACAATAACCAAAATAAATTACTCAATTTTTATTTTGAGCTTGAGAAAGGAAGAAGCAGAATTACCACTGATTTTCAGTTAAGGAACTAATTCAGGGAGAGAGAACAAAAATCTCTTTAACTAAACAGCAAAAGTTAACCCAATTCTTGCCTAGGATCACAGAGGCGTACCATAACAGAAGGGAGCAAATTCCATTTTCCAGGAGGACTTATAAGAATGTACGTCACAGAATCTTTACTTTTGCATTTTTCAGTTTCTTTTGTTAAAATTCCAAAAATATACAACTAGGCAAACATCTTGTGGAAATAATTTAGGAAGTATAAGCAACTGGAACACATTCTTGAGGTTAAAAAGTGTTGGAAAAGTTTAAATGTACACATTTCTACCAGTAGCATGCCTGAAGATAGCAGACTCCTGGTGACATATAAGAAAGGTTCAGATGCACTTATATAAGGAAAGTATCAAGTTTTTCTGAGCTTGCTGAAAAGGAGAAATGAGATAGGAATTAAAAAAATATGGTTTTGAAGTAGATCTGACATGAAGAGTAACATAAGCTCTCTACCATATAAAAAGAGCCTTCAGAACAGAAGACGATACTCCAGAAAGCATGTTGGGCCTCTTAAAGACTGAGCAAGTAATCCATCTGATACACTTCCTGGTAGTCCTGCTATCATCCATAGGCACACAGGCATCTTGGGGTCAGAGAAATGAAAGCTGGGCAACTGGTTCTAGGAAAGCATTAAATATTAGTTAAATCTCTGTAACATATTACTTTTTTCTTATTCTTTTGTTACTGTTTTGGGTTTGTTTTTTAAATAAGTGCTAATAATTACTTTGGGCACTTGCTCCTTATAATATTGTTGTATTTTCATACACCCACAGAAACTGAAAATATTTGAAATCTAATGTACCTAATCTTCAGTGCCTGGAGCATCTGTTCTGTCTGTGCTACAGTTTATGCTGCATCACTTACTGAGGTGAATGGCAGAGGTTATTTGGTGAATAAGCTCACCTAGTAACCATGATTATCCAGTGCCTGATGTAGCAAACACTTTTTCTTGTTGGCACTGTGAAAGAGTTTTGGCACCACATTTAATACTTTCTGCAGTGTGACATTCTTAGCCAGCCTAATAGGTAGACTATACGCTTATGTATGTATTAAAGACCATACAGCACTTACATGTGAAAATGGCACATCCTTTGAACATATTAAACTTCATAAATAGGATAAACAATAAATAAGGGTTCCTTTGTTCTTAGGGTGACACCAAGTATTGAGAGCCAGAAATAATTGCTCCTGCTGAAAGTAGGAACTGATGGACAGAAGGGAAGGAGATCTAGGTCTGGGAAGAGGTCATCTTTGAGGCCACCTGGACAACACATTGATACATTAATTTACCTCCATGCAGATGCAAATTGCCATCAAAGTTTGCCTGATGTAGCAAAGAGCATGCTCTGGGGTACTTAAAAGGCATGTAGATTGGCACTTAGGGACATGTTGAGTGATGGACTTTCCAGTGCTAAGTCAATGGCTGGGCTCATTGATTTTAGAGGTCTTTTCCAACCTAAACGATTCCATCATTGTATGATTCTATTTTCAGGGTTCCCGGGAGGTTTTGCATGTGCATTTTCTGAGCAGGTACCACTAGATGGCACTCTTACAAGGGCTCTCAGAGGGTGCTATGGGAGCTCAGCAGACAATCACTCTGCCTGTTTTGGTGGAGGCAGTCGCTGGATAGAAAAATAACGGCTTATATGGCAAGGCAACTGGATTTCTTACACTTTCCAGCA
>JANHGB010011128.1:0-12398 GCA_026283785.1 Coracopsis vasa | reverse complement strand
AAGAGAAGTGCCCCTAAGAGGAGATATAAGGATTCCCTCAAACAACACCTCAGCCTTGGCCATATTGACTACCATCACAGATAGAATAAGTGGCAATAACAAGCACAAAGACCATATCCTCCCTGTCCCCCAGTACACTGTGAGAAGTCAAGGGGAAAAAAACTTTTTTGTAGAAAAGGAGTCCTAGACCCTTCTGTTTTGAGCTGCCTCTTGCCATATGCTCTTCTAAAGTCTGAGCATCCTTCCATTAGAAATCAGCTATCGCTATATTTTTCACTGAGTTGTTCCATTGACTTAGACTTTAAAAAAAACCCCAAACCCACATTGAAAAAAACCCAAACTCTGCAAAAACTGGATTTCAGCCAAACGGTAGAAGGAATAGACAGCAGACTTACCACCAGGCCTAGGTTTGGGAGTGGGAAGGAGTTGCAAAGCGCTCAGCTGGATACTGGGGTAATACACGAAGTCTCAGTGCTTGCAACATCTGGCTGATAGCCTGTGATGCCCACACTGAATGGTGGGGCTGGCCAGGTGCTTGGTCCTTGAGATACCTGGATCCTGAATGATTGCCCTTACCGTCCTGCTTTGCTTCTGTGTTTTACAGGGACTGGGTGCCCACAGCAGCATTCAAGGGTTTGCATTTCCCCTACCTTTAGGATCATGCAGGTGATCCGGAACGTGTTGAGTCCACACGCTAGACATCTTGGAAATACAACTTCCCCAGCATCTGGATGAATACAAGTTATCTCATGTATGGAATGAGGACAGGGTGATGGGGTTGGCCTCTGCTTTGCAGGTGGCTGTGACTTAGGGGTTTCTATGTGCTGTCAGAGCACTTTTTCATTCTCCTCACTGTGAGGTTGCAGACGTGAAATGTGGTGCAGCAAAAGAGGCAGCTTTGACACACTTGCAAGCTTCCTGGCCACGATCAGTCTGCGGTGTTTCTCATTGGGCCCTCTTTGCACAGGAAGGCTCCTTGGCCTGCTCCCTCTAACACATTGCCCTGACTGCAGGCAACAATTAATTTCTAAGGTTTTATTTTCATTTAAAAGCCTACCATCAACACCCACCCCCCAAAAAAAAACCCCACCATTATGTGCAGCTGTAACAATTCTCCCTCTCCCCTCATTCAGTCATACATCAACAGCTGCCTTTAAACTTGAACTTTCTCTACTCCTGCACAGCCTGCTGCCACTTGACCTGCTTATCTGATACCATCACCTAGCAGCAGCAGTCATCTTGTCTGGGGAGACAGCTTTCCAGGTCTGAACGCCAGAGCTGCAGTGGGGCTCAGACATTTCCCACAGAGTCACGACCCCCAGGAACCATAAGGCTCATTTTGCATAGGGGTGACAATGAGAGTCCCAGGTAGTGCCCAGACCTCAGTGCTCTTCTCTCTCCCTTCTTCCTTTTCCTCTTGTGACATTCACCAAAGCCAGGAGGCCATGTCTGAAAGGTGCGGCAGCTCCACTGGGCTCTCTTGGCTCTCCCTCACCTTGCCCACCACCTTTGCAGGGCTCATTTAGCCCCATTAGATGGTTCTCTTTCTTCATTAAGAAGTCCAACTCCTTCTAGCTTGTACACCGGGGGATACCCTCCTGATTAAGACATTGCAACTTATGAAGTAGGTAATTTTGTCTAAATGCTGATGTGTTTTACACTGTTTCATTGTATGCTACATCAAAATATGTAATAAATCCAATATTTATGAATATAAAATAATAATGTCAATATAAATTTTATTTATAAACTAGTTTCTGTAGATGTAACTAAAATAATTTTAACACAGGAAAAAAACAAAACCACTGCAGAAAGTTTCAGAGTTAACTTGTGGTATGTGTTTGCCTATGGCAAACATGAAGCAATTGAATAAATTTAGCTGTCCCTGTTAAGTTGCCTCTTCCATCATCATAATTTATCTGGCTATCTGATCATTTTGTTTTCTTCAAACTTTAAGCCTAATTCTTTCTCAAGATTTATGCATGCAATGGCATGTATGTGTCTCTTAGGTTTAGTGAGAATCATGATTTGTCTCTTAAAGGAGAGCTCTAGACCAGAGGTCTACGTGTTTAACAAAATTTGTATGAAAATGACTCTGGACAAGAGCATTCCTAATAGACCAGTGTAAATTTATTTCCAGTCTTACTGTCTGTACTATTTGAAAGTGTAATTTTCATAGAAATCTAACTTAGTTGAGAAAACCTAGGTATTTGTGATAGTTGTTATAAAGTTATCGGTTTAGCACTTTTATAAAGAAAAAATATTTTTAGAATTTTCAGGATTTCATTATCCAGTTTTGAAGGAATTTAATGTTGAAGTTTTAGTGTTATTATTTTTACACAATTTCATGGCATTTATGTCAGCATCAAAAGTCACAAGCAGGAGTCACTTTGAAATAGAAAAGAAGATAAAACTATTGAACGCTAAATAACACTTGCGTCTATGATTTTTGGAGATAATTAAAATAACAGAATACTTCAATTAAGTAATTACATGCTATTACTGGTTACACATTGTGAAAAACTGTAAATAGTAAGTATAAAAATGAAAACCACATTGCATTAAAAGAAAATAATAAAAAAAAATTCTGAAAAGAACTTTTGCAAATCATCA
Organism: Coracopsis vasa; assembly: GCA_026283785.1. Classification (NCBI taxonomy): domain Eukaryota; kingdom Metazoa; phylum Chordata; class Aves; order Psittaciformes; family Psittacidae; genus Coracopsis; species Coracopsis vasa. The sequence continues at coordinate 9,785 of JANHGB010011128.1, read as the reverse complement.
GACTTTCAATGTTTCACCTCATGGAAAATTTCAGCTGTATTTGGTTATGTTCTAAGTCTCTGACAGTCTTAATAGATGTTAGAGATCTCAGAGCAGGAAAATATATGTCATTTAGAAAGATTGCTGTTACAATTAAGTCTGCTGCCTCACAGAGACTCTATTAGGCAGGGAATAAACACCCTCCTAAGTGTTAGGGAGAAACTCTGCTTTCCAAACATTCAAGATAACTGCTTTTTGTTCTATGGCAACCAGGTTTTGGAAGAAAGATGTTTCATTGTTGCCTGATACAAACCTCCCACTCACTTTTGCATTCTCCTGCTTGCAATGCTTCACAGAGCTACACTTCACACACAAGGATCCAGAATCAGTTCTGGCACAAATAATGACCCATGCCCAATCTGGCCCACAGGCATGTCTAGACATATGTCAGCTTTTCTGCCCAGGGTCCAGTCTACCATTGAGCTGCCATTTCCAGCGCCCCAAACTAAAAGAGGATTGGAAGACCCAGTGGGACTTTACCTCCCCTAACATGGCATGCTTGTAGAGGAGACCTCTATGTTTGAGTGAGTCACCATCAGCTCCATGATTCTTCTGGCCTGTTTTAGACACCTGCTTCCCAGGGAGGAGAGTGTGCAGCAGTGGGGCTTCTCTCCCGTGACCACAGTGGGAGCCTGCATGACTAAAACTGCAAAGGTCTGCCTATGCTCAGGTCCCGCATGCTCAACGTGCTTAGCAATAATCTGATCTAACAGAGAGGATGGGTGACCAACTCCCTTGGACATTATTGGAAAATTTAAACTAGCCAAAAACTCTTCCTAGACCTCACAGAGTTTTTAATGGTGCTGTGCTGTGAGGCCCACACTCAAATATCCTCTTTTCTGATCCATAAGGTATTTTACACAGCCAGAGGATGCTCTGAGTGCATCATTTTCCTTGACACTGGGAGGCCAGGGGTTTCTATACAACCTTAGTGTGGTACTCAGAGACCAAATTGCTCCTATCTATCGAAAACAGCAGTATTTCTACCATTGGAATGATAAGAATAACTTGTAGGGAGTTAGATTTCCTTTTTCTTTATAGACAATCAGGGATTTCTTCCATATTTAAATTTGGTCAGTGGCCAGTCATTATGGGCAGGCAGAGGGATGGAAAACCCCATTGGGGGTCTCAATCTCTCAAACAGAAAAAAGAAATTTAGAGAAAGGGAAAAGAGATTCAGATCTAAGAAATACTAGAAGACAATAAATGTTTGCTTTCCCTGAATTTCCAGGGTCTTGTTGAAGGCAGCCTCCCAATAAAAAATAGTCATCTGGAAGGTTTGCTAGGTAAGTGCAGCAGCTGCATTTAGATTTCCTCTCCTTGCTGATGCAGCAATAGACCTGCTTACAAAGAACAAGGATGTTTGGTACAGCTCAGGTGTGTGCCAGAGTTCCTACGATGTGCTCCTGCTACCATGCCCCCTTGCTTTGTCATGCTCATTTAAAATAAAATCACTGGCTGGTGATTAACAACATAAACACATAAAAAGAGAACAGTTATGGTCTGATAGATCTGCTAGGTCTGCATCACTGGTACATGAACAAGACCATTGTTTTAGCTGGGAAGATTGCCATCAGAGACTGAAAGCTAGGGCTGCATCCAGACAACACAGTAGAGGTTGTCCAGCTAACCACAAGATACCGGTATCCAGATATTCTTGAAGAAAGAACTGGGAGAAGATATGTCTGGGGATGACACATCTGTGAAGTTTCCCTTTCCTGAGTCAAATGGCTGAATCCCTTAAGCAGGATGATGCTCTTGACAAGCCTTTGGAATAGTCTCTCCCTGGGCTGGCCACTTTCCCTTCTCCTGTAGCTCTCTCTTCCAACACCAGCATCATTAAGTGTAATTAGCTACCTTTTCCACAACTGAAGCCTAGATTTATGCAACTTTGTATATTCTGCTACTTCAATCCATTTTCTGGCTACATGCCATTTGTACCAACATTGATATTCCCAGTTAAAGCTGTTCAGTCCCTTAAACCATTGCATGCCTAAGGCCAGTGTTCCAGTTACCCATTACTGAGATCAGTGTAAATCAACTCTGTCCCTTCTAGGCAATAGAAGTCTAAATCAAATGAGAATAACAATGATATCCTCTTTCTTAAAATTCCCTTTTTCATTTTACTCTAACTAGATCCTTCCTTTATTTGAGCCGCTCTCTTTTCTCTCCTTCCTCCTTCCTACATATCTTTCATGAATCCAGAGCCCTCCCTCCTGCCAAAGGTGAGGTTCACATGCATTTGCTTGCAACCACTCAGGGATTTAATTTGCTCCTTTTCAACCCACACCCAAACTCAGGCTCTAACTGGTGAAACCACTCAAATCAGCAGCAAACAATTTCTGTTTCATGTCTCCTCAAGGCTACTTCCAGGCTTTGCAACCCCAGTACTCCAGGAAACCTTCACACGGTACCTTCACAGGAGTTTCACAGAGTTCATGCTTCTTCATTCTTATCAATGCGCATTTGTATTTCCTCACTCAGCATGCATACCCTTCTTAGATTTTCTCCTGTCCTCTCTATTGTTAGCTATTTCAGGATTCCTCCACAAATAAAATGGCATGAAGTCTTGTCTTTCTAGTATCTCCCGACAAAGAAAGAAGAAAAGAAATTATTTTTTAGATACTTTACTCTCCAAAATGTAATGCTATGTTTCAGGAGAAAATAATGAGCAGAAAAAGTGGAGTTTGGTCCCCACCTTAGCCCATTATGATGAATTTCTTTTGCATTTGTTCTGGTTGGGCACACAGTTCATGTATTTATCATTGGTATTGCATCCCTGCTCATGCCCTTCTATGAACGTGGACCAAAAACTTTCATCAAAGTTGATACTGATACTTGCAGCAATCTCAACTTTGAATCCCTATATGTTCTATATTAAACAAGTACTTCAAATGCATGGGAAAACGTTTCTGTATCAAGCTCTATTTCTTCATTCCTGGAAAAGGAATGTTCTATAGTTACTGAAGAATCTTATGCCATATGGTACCACCTACATGATCTTCCTTCCTGTTTTCACAGTATGTTTTGCACTATTTAGCCACTTTTTTTTTGTTTTGCTGTAGATGTACCCTCAGTGATCCAACAACAGCTAGTTTCTTGCTGTTCAGCTGTATAAGAATTGCGACACTAACAATTCCGCGCCTGGTGTGTGACTGAGTCTAATAGGTGGTTGGTCATTTTTCCTTAAATTGTTCTTCCCAGCTCCATCATCTGTCTCTCCTCCTGTTATTAATATTGTTAACACTGTTCTTGTAACAAGAGCTAGAGGCTTTGGCCTCCAGCTACATGAACCATTGAAATACATTTTTTTTCCTTTTCGTTTTCACTATCTATTAAGGTCACAGCAAGATATGCTTCACTTTCTCCTCTCCTTTTCCCCTATATTAAATGCAAATATGTTTTTATGTAGTTAAGTGGGAAAGACAAGTCTGCAAAATTCAGAGTGCCAAATGCCCTGTGTAGAATTAATTTGCCTCCCCCACCCCCGTCTGCCAGTGCCCACATTAGATCACTGCATTTTTCCATCATAGCCAGAGGAGGCAGAAACTAAGAAAAAAAAAACAAGCCCAAAACCAACAAAAACAAGAATGCAATGACAGGAAAATATGAAAATTGGATTAAAAAATCACGAATGTGGAAAAATAATAGAAGCCATCATCAGCACGAGACAGGAGACTCAGTGAGCTACAACTCTGTTATCCAGCTGGGGGTCATGTCCTAAAATGTCTGAGGAACATCCTGAAAATTTCCTGAGCTATTAGAAACTTAAATTATTTAGTCTTCAGGCCTGATTAAAGAAAAGATTAATCACTCACTGTAGAACATTTCGTATTATACCTGCTGTGTGGGACCTTTCCATGATTTATAAAGGCCAAAGTCACAGCTCCTCTGTGAAGCAAATATTATTCCTGCTGTACAGAAAATACATTTAGATGTGCAGAAACTTGGACTATTTTAAAGTAATTTTTATATTGTAAGTTATACCATAATTACCAATGGAAATGCATTTAATTACAAGGAGATAAGGGATTTCCTATAGTTTCCTGTCCTCAGTTTCTCTTCATTACTTATTTTGGATTCTGTGTTACTTTGTACATAATATAGATACAAATGCAAACATAGGGAGGAGTCTATCACTCCACAGCATATAAATTCACCATGTTCAGCTACACATTAAGGAGGTTGACTGTGAAGTTCTCTCGTATTTGTTTCCCTGTTTTAGACAATCATCTATTAGGTTCTAGGTTTAGAAAACAAAACAAAACAAACCAACCACTTCATTCCTGTGCTAAAGCACACGGCTCTGAAAGACCAACTCCTAAGACCTTGTTTCCTTACGGTCGAATTCAGACAGCCTTCTACAGACTGCCACTTGGTATTCACACAGTTCAGTTCATTTCATCAGTTACTTCGGTGGAAACGAGGGGCGTATCAACCTTGGGTCTGCTGGAACATGGCTACCCCTCTAGACAATGGAGGGCCACAGCTATGAGGCCAAATACTTTTAGGGAGTTATCATGTAACTGGTATGTCAGCATGGGTTGATTATTCTTTTCAACTTGTTAAATTTTAGCATGATAGTCACTGCTGCCATGCTTTTATGGCACAGAACTTTTTGGCTGTGACTGTGAACAGTGTTACACACTGTACATTTGATTTGTTTTCTGGAATGGCCGGACAACTTGGTATTTTCATGCAGATCTTATAGGTGCAGATAAGTTTATGTTGCTCTTCTATGTTTACTCTAGCTGGGAACTCTACAAGCATTTCAATGCCTGCTATTCAGTAACACTTATTAAAGTATACTTAAAACCTGTGATGATCTTCTTAACTGATATGCCAAGTGAATGGAAACCACAAGAAGTGTCTTGACTAGATGATTGCAGATCTTTACACCTTTTGACAAGATGCTCTACGTACACAGAAAACCTAGTGACATTTTTGCAGCCATGAGAGTCTGACCCTCTGCATAAACATCAAAGTGAACATACCTGGAAAATTCACTCCGATGAAGAGTGAATTCATCACAGATTCCTCCTTAGCATCTGCCTAGACTAAAAATAAGCAGACCCAGAGAGATTACCACATCAGAAGCAAGGAGGGTATAGCCAAAGGTGAACTTTCTCTTTCCCAAATGCTGCCAAGAGGTGAGGAAGGCAGCTCTAGATTACTTCTGTCATACTTCTCTTTGGTCTTTCATATAGTCTTTGACTGGAGTGACCTTAAAAGACTGCTAACTCTCTCACTGGTGACACTAGAAGGCATCGGCAGAGTGGTACTAACTTTACTATACCTGTTCCTGCTTTTTGTACAATTAATTTAGGTGAGCACTCATAGCACTTACATGTGGTGCCTGTAGGGCATCTGTTTTTCACCACTCACGTAAAATCTATATATAACTGTTACCTATCATTAACTATTAGTTATGGTACAATGTAAATGTGAAACAAGTCCTATTATTGCAAACAATATATTAGTGATGCACAGCACTTTTTGAGTACAGGAGACAGTTGGGGTTTGGCTGAAGGCTTAGAGTATCAACAGACCAAAAAGAGCTGAGACTGCATGAAAGAAGAAAATGTTAAAAGGGATCAAGGGAACTGCAAATTTTTCTGCCCTGTGGAAAACAAGAAGCTCTCTCAAGACGATGGAGGGAAAAGCCTCAAGGCCGTGTTGTACTCACCTGGTTTGCAAGGAGAGGCCCCAAGTAGCACTACCTGTCATTTAGTTATACAGGACTTGACATATTAGTAATGCTATGCAGAAGAGACAGTCCACAATTGTGCATGGGGAAGACAGATGTACAAAAGTTGTTATAGCTGTCTAACAAGTAGGGTGTGGAGAAGGAAATGTATTGCTCAGGGAGAGTGCTCTGCCATGGCTGGGACCAGAGCACAGCATTCCTACATTCAGGCTTCATCCTCTCAAAAACCTGTGGCTTCCTCTGCACCCTTATCACTGTCCCTCAGGGGTCATAACATGCAGTTAAAGTTCTGAGTCTTCTGTTTCACAGTACAGAAATAGGTTGGTTTGCCCACTTGAAAATCTAGCATAAAATGTTAATACAAAAGCAACAACTTTTATTGAGCATGAAACAATGTCACAGACCAGCAGACCTGCATGGCCACTCTGTGGCCACACTTATATACAGAAACCACAGAAATGCACAGTGAGCAGCTGAATTGCATACACATAAGAAAAAGAGAGAAATTTGGCCAGCTGCAAGTGCAGGGACACCTTCTCTTCTTCCCATTCAGATGTATGGGAGAGTGGCAGACTCCCCAAGGTGCTCACAGTCAGATTGTGAAAGGCTTTTGGGGCAGCAGCATGTTCTGTCTTTCTATTCCTCGTTAAGGAGCTGTTTCTATTTTGACTCCTAGGGAGATGGACCAAATAAAAGCAACTTTAATTTCTACCACAAGCTGAAAACATCAGTTCTAGTAAGTAATCCCCAGACCTAGACTAATGCAAGGCCAATGAAGAAGTTAACAGCAGTGTAGCCTGATACTAGCTTGAGTTTCGACAGTCTCAAGAACTTAAAAATTCTGAGCTCCATTTCCCCAAATGAGACTGGTTAAAAACCAAGCTATATTCTTTTGAAGCACCGTTCAGGCTGCTTTTATGTAAAATCTAAAGTCAGAGTGCAGTTTCCAGGTCCTGTGTCCATGCATTCCTTTTTCCTTCTCAAATGCAAACATGTAATGACATGACTGTATAAACTGCGGGTTCATTAAAAAAAAATTCTCATTAACATGCATCTAGTAAAATATCAAAAGCTGACCATGTTGTGACAATGATGAAAAAACAAGTTTTCTAAAAGAGAAGAACCATTTTGGTCAGTAAGGTTTCTTTTTGCTGGCTTTCTGTATCTCAAAGATAGGCACACAGAACAATGAATCAGCCCATTTGAGAAAACAAACAAGAAGCTATAAAAAAAAAAGTGACTTACCTCTTTTTTTGCACTTTCTCACCACTTAGCCCTCGATAGCATCATTACCAGCAGTAAAAATCTAAGCCCTTCTCCAGAAGGAGAATCAGTGAATATTAAGAAAAAGAAAAGGGGAAAAAAGAAAGATCTAGAAGTTTTTTATTACTACTATATACTTACAAAACTTCTATTTTTTTGAAAGTAAAATATTTTTTATTTCTATTATTAGCAAGAAATAAGGGCAATTAAAATTGAAACATACCTGAGTTTTCTCACACAAGTGTATCCAGTGCCTTGAGCTATTGCACTTCTGAAAAATGGTCCTGGTTTATAAATAAGGTGACTAGGAACAAGTAATGGTGCAGTGAGTGGTATCAGGGCTTAGCTCATCAATGAAACTCCTCCCATAAAAAATTAAGGACAGGGACATACAAAAGTGTTTATAGGATCACAACAAGTGATGAGTGCAATGGAAATCCCTAAACCAGAGAGACAGGCTCCACAGCTTTGATCCATAAATCACAGAGCTTGTTGCATGCACTGACTAATGGCCATGCATCAGTCTTGTGTAACAACCATCAGAAATATTTCAACAGTCCTTATTTTACGAGTGGTAAAGATCTGGTGGAAAAGGCAGTAATTATACTGATTTATAACTGGCTCAGAGACATGAAGTGGCTGTGTCCACTCCAAGATAAAGAAAGGGCTTGAAAACAAAACCCAAACCATGGTGTCCTTCATCACTCCATGCTTCTCATGTAGATAGGTGGTTGTCTGTGCCCTGGCAGCAGTCTTCTAACAGCTTGTGCCTATAGTGCAGGTACCTAATGTTAGACATCTAGCCAAGCCTGTTGTTTGGGGTCTTCTTGTACTTGATGGACATACAGGCACCAATCTTCCCACTGATCTTGAATACCTACAAAAATCTGGGATGAATGGCACCCTTACAGATGTATATCTCTCTGCATTGATTACATTGAATGACTTGGGCAAGACATTAAATTTACTGTCACTTAAAATCAGGCTGAAAGAGTTCCACTTTATACTAAGAAGACTTGACCTCGAATGCTCCAGCAGCCATGAAGCCCTTCAGAGCCTTTGCAGGCATCTCCTGACTAATGATACACAGTGAGAAAAAAGCTGCCAGTGAATCAGACCGAAGGCACCCCACATTTTTCAAGTGCTCTGCTTTCAGGGGGATCTAGAGCTTAAGCACAACCTTTTTTAGCACGAGTTGTATGTCAAAAATGCAGTCTCATGTAAGACGTCTGGCTAATATGTGTATATGTTTAATTGAGAGGGTAAACATTCCCCAAAGATCCAGAGTCCTGAGACTGCAACCTTAACTTTAACCATTTGGCTTTCTTCACACACTAGTGAATGTCATCTATCACGTATGCCACATTAGAGTCTACCCCAAAAAACCTAAACCAGATCACTGTTCCATGGAACTGAAAAAAAATATTTTTGATAAGGCTTAGAAATGCAAGATTACATCACAATCCTCTCTCCAAAATGGAAAGGAAAAGAAAGGCTGAGAAAGGGAAAAAAAAGAAGGCAAATTATTCTTGCTGTGGCATATGAAAGCTAGAAGAATTTAATTTTCTGGTCTGTTTGTCCTAGCATGATTCTCTAGGCTTGTCATCAGTTCCACTGGAGCACAGGGAATGTAAAAGATATTTTAATACAAATCACTGTATTTGATTCATTCCATTCTCCTTATAAAATTGTCTGCTGTAAAATTGTGTCTAATGTGAAATAGTTACAATTTGCTTGCTATTCACTGTATTAATACCTATTAAAACCGACCACAGTAGCACACACTCAGTTGTTGCAACATGCAAAAACCCACAAGATTTATTTCAGTGTGTCTAGAGAGTGCCAAAGCATGAAAATATATTGAAACTTAAAAGGTTTAATGTAACTATTACATCGATCATGGACAAAGCTGTTAGTCAACTCAGAATGGCACTGTCAGCTATTTCTAAACATCACTCTTATAAATCCATTTCTGTGATGTTTCCTACAGGAGTTCCACCTGTCGCAGGATTTTTTGACCTCATTTTCAAGGCTTGCAATGTTCATAGACCTCTTTAAGCACTGGAAGGCTCATTACCTGAAACAAATTAATTTAAGAAAACATGTCTATAAACAGTGCTAAAGTAACCTTGCAAAAAGCTGTGTATTTATCATCAGTACTAATTGAAGCCTGGAACCTGACCCCAGAGTTAGAGACTATACCAGCACTGGCTACAGATCAGCCATCTAACAAAAAAAACCCTCTAAACGATACCACATGGAAGGCCGATTTTCACTAGTAGGATTGGCCTTTGGTGATAAGATCACTGGGGAGGCAAACGTGACTAACAGGATTTCAGTGCTTTGATACACTGGGATCTAGGATATAGGGACTATAAAAAGCTTCAGACAGTTTATAGCACCCACGCTCACTAAGCATGGCAAAATGCCAGCTCAACCCTTTCTCTTGATGGACAGAAGCAATGCTGAACACGGGGGTTTCTTCCACAAAATACTGAGTGGTGGACAGAGATCCATGGCAGTGAGGTGACAAAGTGACAACAGCTTTTTCCTCCCGCAGGAAGCACATGCATCTTCTCACAGGAGGATAAAAACTGCAGCCATAAAGAAAGCACACCAGGCAATAAAGATAACTGTGAGCCTGCTAGCATGTAGAGTGCTAAAAATCTGCAAAATTCAATCCTTACTGTGTATAACATGTAGTTCAAACTACCTCTTACAGCTTCCAGCTGTGGGAGGCTGAACATATGCAGCAGGAAACCTGCAGCCGCATGTA
>JANHGB010011126.1:1028-20864 GCA_026283785.1 Coracopsis vasa | reverse complement strand
GGTGCTCCAGTCCCCTGATCATCCTCGTGGCCTCCTCCGGACTTGTTCCAACAGTTCCATGTCCTTTTTATGTTGAGCACACCATGATGCACATGTTCACTCCAGACACATTTTAATCAGTGTGAATATGGGCTGCAAAATCCAACCCTACCAGCTTTGCTCTATGATTTAATTTTCAATAACTGTAAACAGTGTATATTTTGTTAAAAACACAACTTTTTGCTTGGTTCTCTATACATTTTATATTGATGTGGGTTTGGACAATTTGTGAAGTTGTATATGCATCTGAAAGTTGGCCTCTTCAAAACAACAGAAAGAATTCTGATGAATTTTTGCAGTAAAGGTTAGGCCATTGGCTCAGATTACATCTGGGATGTGATTGAAAATAATGTTTCCTCCAGGGATGACTGGAGTAGTTTTCAACCAAAAAGAGACATCTTCACAGGTGAAGATTGCTTCTTCTCCCAAAGGTGGCTTTGAACATCTGAGTTGGAAGAAAATGGTTTTATTAAATGCGATGTACTGGAGTTTAGACATAGTTTTAAGAGCACAGTATAGGAAAGTTATTAGTGATTGAATCTGAGTATTGTACAGCTCTGTAATAAAGGAAAGAGGCTGTCCAGTATTCTGAAGAGAAAACACAATTCAGATTCCTTCAGGCACTATACGCTTTTAAAGAATAATGTCAGGATTGAAAATCAAATCTATCGGGCAACACTAGTCAAGCAACCTGGGACTATGCCAGCCAGCCTGTTTTAAAGTATAGCTAAAATAGTCTTCCTTGAAGATTACCTTCTAGGAAGATCTTGAACAGAGCATTGAATGAATATAAAACTGTTTCTGGGACAGTTGTTTTGAAAACCTCATTAAATCATCATTTTTTAGCATGGATACCTTATGCAAAAAAGCAGTGTTTCTGTGCAAGACAATTTTGCATTTGTTCAGTCTACCAGAAAGGTATTTTCCCAGAAAGATTTTTGGAAAAGACAAGCGGATCAGAGCTTTGTTTCTGAGGAGAAAGAGAGAAAGAGACTGTTCATTAAAAAATAGTGTATCTGGAGTAAATCTGACCTGAGCTAAATTTGAGTTGCCCTGGAGAAAGCAAAAACTGTGTCACACTATGGAACATCCAAACTAAAGCAATCCCCAGCTAAAAGAATTAGCACAGAAAGTTAGTTTTAAGCTAAAGAAGACCAGCACTTTAATCTTTTTGCTTGATTTGAATTAGCACAGAAAGTTAGTTTTAAGCTAAAGAAGACCAGCACTTTAATCTTTTTGCTTGATTTTCCTTTCAGAGTCATCCATTTAGCTCCCTGCTGTCCTCATGAAGAATTTCCTTCCTATGGAATCAGGGTTCGGAGATTTATTATGCAATGAGCAGAGCAGGTTCAAGCTGATAAAGGCTTCCTGGGTGAGTGAAGGATGCTTAATGCCAGGAAAGATACTCTTTTAATGTGAGGTTCTTGACCATTCATTACATGAAAATGTTAATCTGATAGTGGTTTTAATCTGCTTGTTATCAGCGGTGGCTGCTTGGTATTAAAGACAAGATAAAAGGGAGAGCTGAAGAAGCAGATTTGGGGAGCACTCGCTCAGTTAACATGCCAGATACAACACACCTGCTTCCCATTTATCTGCTCTCGCAGAGTGAGGAGGAGAGGGCTCAGAGCCGCGATAACGCAGCAGCTCACTGGTCTGACTGGGTTGTGGTGTGCGAGCGCTCAAAGGGCACTGTGCGAGAGATAAGACGCGATAAAGATTGGGACAGTCATTTCCCAGGGAACTCTGCAGAGGGGAGGATTTGCTTTACATGCCATTTCAAGGGCTCCTCCAAATACACAATATTTAATCCCTTCTTGCCAAGCCACATCTCCCTTCCCACCCCACAGAATTAATGAAGCCAAATATCCTCCAGCTTTGTTCTGCCCTGGGCTCATCCCAGCTAATGTATGGGCTGGTCCTCACCATGAAATCTTGGCAGGCAAGAGGCATTGTGATTAGTCCTGGCTTTCGTGTGTGCAGAACCAATTGCTGGTGTAAAACACAGAGTGGCTGATGAGCTGGGCTGAAGTCTGCTCATGAACTCAGAAGTTAATAGTTATGGTGGCCTGGAGGACAAGCACTGTTATCATATAAGCCTTGTTTTCTAAGAAGGCCAAGATAAAGTTTATCTCTGCCTGTAAGACAAAAATGCAAACTTTTTATTGAGGAATTGGGCTCAGTAGTAAAGTTTTTTAGGTGGGTTTTTTTTGAGTTGACACAAACATCTGTGACTAGTGGTAAAGCTCAATAGGAAACAGCTTGCCCATTTCAGTAAACGTGGATACCTGAGGATGAAACCATGACCAGTCCAAGCTTTTCATGTCTAGGGAGACATGAACTCTTTTCCTGCACTAGAACTCCTATATTTCCCACAATCTAGTAGAGTACCACCACAACCAGCCACATTTTTATTTTGGGGTGACCGTTTTTTCCCCAAATGAGCTATTTACAGTAAAATTTCTGTTGAAATCAATAAAAAAAGGAGACTTCTTTGGCAATGCAGCATCTCCTCATGCAAACTCACACTGATGAGAAATTCTCAGCTGTCTTGTGGGCTGAAGGTAAGTTCACACAGCAGCTTGTCTGAGTGGGTACAGCCTGTGCAGGCACATGCACGTTTGCTTTATTGTGAGTTACTGAGAAGCCATTGACACACAAGGTGGGTGCACTCAGGAACAAGCTATACATCAGTCAAATAAAGCACCTGAAATGTTGACTTCAAAACTACTTTGAAGCTAACAGGCTGAAGTGCGCACATGCTTCTGCATAGTGTGGATGTCCATGGTCAGACATAGACAAGGGATTGGGGGTTGGAACTTGATGATCTTAAGGTCCTTTCTAATCCTGACTATATTCTATGATTAAAAGGGTAGAGCTGGATGGGTGCTATGCAGATTCTGCCTAGCATCTACTACGTAGTGCAATCAGTCTACTAACAGAAATCCTGTACCACACCTTGTAGTCAAGTCGGATTTCTTTACCCATGTATGTAAAATCCAAAGGAGACACATATTAGCCATCCCTTATCATACACATACAGTTTCATTAGGGAATCCATGGTTAGAATGAAGAAAACTATCAAAGGCAGAGCAAAACTAACGAAACATCAAGTGTGTGTTGCTTAGTCAAACACTCATCTGTTGATCCACTCAACTGCGTTTTAAAATGTGTGTACTGGGGAGATGCACAGCTAACAGCATGGAGCAGCTGAAGCTCTGCATTCCCCCAAGGAGCACTGGCAATATTAGCAGAAGAGCTCCAAGGATCCCCAAAGAGACTGGGCAAAGATTGTTTAAAAGAGAGTTTCCACTTGAATTCATATCTGATGGCTTTTTGGTTAGACCACCAGATAGAGAAGCCTTCATAGGTTCTGGTGTTAGGTGGAGAACTTCAATCTTTCCACCAACGTAACTGAGGAACCTTGTGTCTAGAAACAGGTGGTCAGTGATAAACTGAGTTCAAGCTGATCTGAAGACCTGAAGCCCTGTCATATTAACTTTATATTGTGAAGCAAAACCCAAACAAAACCAAACAAAAACCCTAAAAATAACACCCCCAAAAAATCTCAATATAGAATGTCAAATAATAAATTCCTATAGATGATCTCAGTTCAGCCTATATTCATTCCCCAGGCAATTATCCAAGTCAATAGTCTCTGCACCAGGCATTAGATGGGTTAAAATTACTGGGGCAGGAGGAGAAGTACTTGGTATGGCAGAATCTTGGGTCCTCTGAGTTAATAGAGACTGATAGCAGATGGATGATCTCTAGTCGCAGGACACAGGAAGGAGTGAAGAAGAAGAAAACCAGTCACAAGCACAAAACCCCATGGCTTTATGCATGAAGTCCGACATCCAAAAGAAATTGGAAGTCAGTGCAAGCTGCAGAGAATAGCTGCAATGTGCATTGCTCGCTAGTTCTACTAAGTAAGCAATCAATATATTTACTTCCTGGATAGAATACAATTTTGCTGTTGTGACAGTGCTACTTCTACTACTCTGTGAAGAAAAATGAGTCCATGGAGTCCATGATCCCTATCTGGTCAGAGCCTTCACTCTTAGAAAGATATTTATAAAGATAACTGAAAATCATAAAATCCAGACTTACTGAACATATGCAGTACACTAAAGCCAAGAAATTCAGATGTAGAATAAAATTCAATGGCTAGTGATTAACCCAATCTATTTAACTTAGGTACTGCCAACTTATCTGGATGATTTCAGTAGCATGCAGCAATTCTTACATGTAACAGACAGAGCTCAGGATGGATTAAAGCTTTGTGCTGAATTTCCTTTCGTATGGATTGTTAAAGGAAACCCTTTTGGTTTGTTTTTATTTTTGATGATCATGCTTACCCAGGTATCTGGCTTTATTTCAGTTTTAGAAATGCAAATTCACCCCCTCCCAGAGTTCAGGTTCAGGCTAATCAGCAGATAACAGCCACAGGTTACAGCTCTATTATATCTCATTAGCTATGGAGACAGGAGAGAAGAAAGGAAGGTGGGAGCCATGAGGAATGGACACTGACTTCCAGACAGAAATGAAAAGAAGTCATAGCGATAACGCATGATACTGCAAACTTACAGCTTGGCTAGGAATTTTCTGTGTACTGTATAGGATAGCATGAGAAGTTGAGAGAAGCAGAAGTAGAGAATCTCTTTCCTGGGAAGCTCTTTAAGGACTAAAATCATGGCAAAACCTACTTAAAGGAATATTCTATTTTTTAGACCATTGTGGTTTATTAGTGGGAGATTAATGAGAAGAGTTTGAAGCAGAAGATTAATATGGTCTATTCTTATAACCTCTCTCCTCCTCATAAATCTCCCACTATTACATATGCATTAAGCAGCATGTTGCTTCACCTTCTGTGAGGCACAAGTCCACCAACAGCTCTCTTTCATTTGTTTCGTTGTACTACTCAGAGGCCAATATTTTACTAAAATCATCCCTCCTCCCCTCTAAATTGACATCCTCTTCCCCTCCATCAGCACCTCAGCCACCACTAATGAATAGAGAAGCCAAGAAGGAAAAAAAACCCAGAAACTCATGGAAATATCCTCTTTGGATCAACTTCTGATCTGAACTTACAGATTTTTAAATGCAATTGTTGAAATAAACTGAAACAGTGCAAAATTAATAAGATAAGGTTTTGATTTTTGCTTCTCCATCACAGGTAAGTTTTGTATTTAATTGTTTCCTTTTTGTCTTGGGAGAGCTAGAAAGTCTTTTCTTTCAATTCTCTATCTCTTGGTTTGAAGTTTAATGAGCCACCACCACCTCAGCTGTCAAAGGAGATGCATCCAGAAGAGGCAGAGCTAACAGCCTGTGTGAACTCATACATACTATGGCTCAGCTTCAGGAAGGAATTCATATTACAGACCAAATACATGGCAGAGTGGACACTGAGCTATCTAAACACCTCATCATTACGGACAGCTTGCTTTCCCACAGCATGCCTGGGAGAAGAAGAAATATTAGCTGTTTTTTGATGTTATACAAAGATGAAGAACAAGCTAGATTAAGTGATTTATTCAGGGTCACTCAGGATATCTCTAGCTGAATCAGAAACAGAGCTTCATTACCTGGAGCCCTGCTCCAGTTAACAGTTGTATCAGCCCAGGTGTCAGACTGCAATTTCACTGTATGGAATAACAAAATCAGCTCTCCTGAATACACCCTATCAGAAATGTTGTCCCCTATAGCAAGATTGCAAGAGATTCACAAGTTTCCCCTGTGCACAGAGGCCAGAACAACCCTGCCAAATGCTGCCCTAAAATATTACTGTGTAAAATTAGTCAGTGCAAAACTGTAATAGCAGGAAAGGAGGAAGGAGAAGAGCTGTTCTTGAAAGTTTTTTCTCATTATGCAAACACAGAGTCCAAAGATTTTTCCAGGGAATTGTTGTGTTAAATAGCCACAGTTGTAAATGGTGAATTCATAAATGAATACAAATGTGTAGCTGTCATAACTGGCAGATGACACTTCCTGAAGGATAAGCTTGTACTCTTCCCCAGCGAAGGCAGCATGCAAGAGCTGCATCTCCTGAGACTTCTAATGTACAAATTCTTTGGCAATTCTTCCTAAGGCGGAACTGTTTTTAATTTAGAAGACGTCAACCTACTTGTACTAGTGGGAGAAATTAATAAGGCAAGGATGCAGGTCGGCTGTACTGTAATACTGAGTAGATACGTCTCCATTAATTGCAGCATTGTCTGTGCTCACTTAAAAGCTGTTCTGTCTCAGAGCTTGATCCTATTGCTTTTGCTCAGATAAAATTCCTACGAGCTTCTAACACCTTTTCTGCTTCTGACCCCTCAGGGGTGTGTTTGTTTCGTGTCTGCATACATCACATGCTGAACCACATATTTCTTCCCTCTGTATAGCACGGTTATGAATATAGATAATCGTATGTCCTCTACTAGTAAGCTTCATTGTGCTTATCTGTCCTGGATATTTAGAAAGTGCCTGGACTGTAAGCACGTTTTGGATCTAATATTTTCTCCTGGCTGCTCTAAGCAGCCACCTACATGGTGCATTATTAGAACATCAGTTGTTCCTCTGAAGTAACCAACTCTTTCCCCTGTCCAGATGTGAGCACTTCATGCTGCCTGAATACAGCTCTGGGAGTCTAGATGAAGCAAATACAGGAATTCTGAGATAAAAAAGATGACTTATCAATTCCGTATAGTATCAATTAAATCCACATATTAATTCTCATATCATAGCCTAGTAATTTTATGCTAATTTTCTGACCCTTCTCCATTGCAACTCATTTAAAGGCCCTATTCAGAACACAGGGGGCATTTACTGGAGTGATGAAAGACTGTCCTCCTGCAACAGCATGGAGGAAAACCTTGGTCTAAAGGGCTAGATGCAGTGTTTAAGCTTGCAGGTATCCTAGCAGATTTACAATGTGTGCGCATGCATGAGAATAACCCAATTCCTCCAGTTTTCCCCATTCACTTCTCTTCATGATTATTCCACCCCAGTAAACAATCTAGTATATTCTGGACTGACTTATTCCTCACATTTAGTAACTCTATTTACACTATTAAGTGAAAGATGCTCTCTAAATACCAGACACACATTATGTACAATTAGACTTCCTAAATCTAAGTTTAGGGTAATAAAAGCTTGCCAGAATTAATGCTATGCTCTCCATACATAACCTATGTAGATGTTTCTAAATAAAAGTGAATTAAAAATATATATAAATCTTTCATTCTTTGGTGAAATTCTGCACAGTTCAGCACATTCTTAGGCAATGGGCATGGGCATTTTTTGCAGTGATTGCTTTTCTTTCTGACTAGGGAGGAAGTCTTCCCCTGTGTGCAAAAGCAGCAGATATTAAATTTTGGATGGTGCATAAATTTAGGAGCAGAATTAAGAAGGTGTACTAACATCAGAAATTTGCCAAGAGGTTTTGTTTAGGAAGCAAGTAGCTTCTACTAGCTTAAGTGTTCTTAAGAGTAGTTTGAGCAACTGGAAAACACACTATATTAGGTTACAAGCAACTATTTTAGTAGTATTTAAGTATTTGGGGTTTTTTGTAAACTGAGGTTGAATTGAGATTTCTAGTCAGATTTTAGTTTGAGTCAGTGAAACTACCACAGATGTGCACTGACACCAATAACATAACTTTCTGTTTGGTTGGTTGGTTGCATAAATGCTGACAGCGTTTTGGGGGGAACCATGTTATAGCATAAGCTTCTGCATATTATGAATAAAAGGCCCTTATAGAACATCCTTGGTTTTGCTGTAAGCCCCATGAATTAGAGGCATTTATTATTTAGTGAAAATGAATATTATCCTCATTAGAAAAAGGACCAGGTCTGCAACTACTATGAGCAACAGAGGGAATTTCGTACTCCTAAGCATGAGCTTACCGCTGACTTCAAATTGTATCCTTTTATAAGCCTAAAGTATAGTGTGGCCTAGTATTTGATTCAACACTAGATCAAGACTCAGATGTTTCACTGAATTATTTATGATGTGGGGCAGATACACCTGCTTTCCCTGCCTTTCTCACTTCACACTCTTTGTATGTCACTCTTTTTCAACAGGAAACTTCTTGAGAGAGACTTCTTTCTTTATGTACAATACCTAGCAGCAAAAACCCCCAGTTTCAAGCAGAGAGCCTAAACCAGCAATATCAACAATAAACAACACGTACTCCACAGTACAAATGGCTGCAAAATAAAATATAGAAAAACAATGAGGAAACAAATTAATTTCAGATATTTAAGGTTTAGAAAATTTGATGATTCAGTCTAATTGGGAACATTAAACAAACTATATTCAAGGGATATGCTCCTGGCACGCTGTAAAAGCCTTTTACTCCCCTTTTTAAAATGAGAAATATGGTTAATTAAATTTACTTACTAACCAGCTTGTATTACAACAGGAGAAAATGACAGATGTCTTTCATAAAATTAGTCATATTGTGGTAATTTCCCCCTCTCCCCTAAACACTGTGTGATTATGGACATATTTTCTCCTGTTAAAAAGCCATCTATCTGTTGTAATTGCTAACAAATTCAATGTAAAAATGTTCTGACCGAAAAGGTGATTTGCATGAAATCTAGAAAAGTTTTTTTGTGATACATTTTTCTCCTTGCAACTTTATTCTGCAGGCTGTTAGCTGCTTGCAGAATACTGCATAATTTTAAAGGCTTATACTTATAAAGGCCAATCATGTAATAATTCATTTGGTATTCATTGAGAGACCTTTAATCATGATGGATTAATTTATTATAAATGCGGATATAATATGTTATTTCATAATATCACCACTGTAATTTAGCAATTAAACAGTCTGTTATTATTTCAATCACTGCCCAGATCTGTATCATGATACAATGTTTTGCTCCACGGTGAATTATTTTACATTACGTATAGGACAATGGATTTTTTTTGAAGAGTAAACCTTTGGGGAAGCAGAAATACATAAGATAATACTTCGTTCTGATATTCTCCTTTGTCTCTGAGGTGATTCATCCTAAATACCTCGAGCCAGCTAGTCAGAGGCTTGAAGTGGTTACAAGTCTGATCCAGAGTTTACTGAAGTCACTCAGCATCTTGGACCCTTTTGTGAGTGAGAGGGGTGTAAATGCTTAGCAGGAAAAGGATGCTAAGAGAACAGAAATCAGGCAGGTACACCAATTAAGTGCATCTGGGGTAACAAGTAGAAATGGTCAGGTACAACAAGTAGAAATGGTCAGGTACAACACGGAAAGCTGAGTGAGACTCCATTAGTGGTAACCTGTACTCCTGGCCAGACAAATATAGGGCTTTTCAAAGGGGCTCGGAAGAGTCCATTAGACCCACATTCTTGAACTGTGTTCTTGCACAGTCCTTAGAAGGCATAAGCCTTCTGACACTTTCAACTTAGAAAAGGAATTGGGGAGCATTTATTCTGATCTGATTTTACCAGTGTCAGATGTCTACATGTTGCAGTGACCTGCATAGAAGGACCCCAGAGAGAACCTGGCTCAGAAATATCATTTCCGTATTATAGATGTGCAAACTGAGGTTTTTGGCAAAGAGATATCTTGCTTTGGTACCTACAGTGAGTGCTGGAAAGATAAAAGTTAGAATCCCTGGAAAATGATATTCAACTGTTTCACTTTGTTCTAACCACTTGGCCTCATTTCTTTCTCCAGCATGTGCTGTTGTCATGTTTGAATTGACACCATAACAGCATATAACTGCACCACAAATTCTAAAGATTTTGGGTTTGGTTTTGAGAGGGGAAAAGGTGGTAAAAGTTGCCAAGTCTGTATCTGTAATCGGACACTAGGGAACAAATTGATCTCTTAATTTGACTCATTTTTTAAACTCCCTCTATTGACATTTAAGTAACTGATTCTTCTCCATCATTGTTAGCTGTCTTTGTTCCTGCCTGTCAAGAGCTTGCTAAATTTAAGATTCACAACACAGGATAGTTTTCATATGAACCCAAAAGTAGTCAATATGTTTACTTAGATAAATGGTTATTTTACAAAGTAGTGTAAAATGCATAATTTTCTGTGGTATATAAAGCAATGAAGCACAATCCATCATGAGTGACTCATTTAATCTCTGATGTATCACTGGATGCCTTCTTCAAAGAGCAATCTGGAATGAGTGTTCCATATTAGGAGATCTGGAAAAAAGCTGCACAGAGAGCAAGTGAAGGGATCCAAATCAGAATTATGATAATGTATACTTGATCATATGATAGAGATCACCAAATCCCATTAAATCCTCCAGTGTATCATCCTTCCTGTCCAGGATTCACCCTTTTGACAGCATTTTCTGCTGCTTTTCCTTCTCATATTTGGACTGGATAACACAGCTATCTGCAATTGGAGATGAAGAGCATTTTTATGGGCTAAGAAATCTACTAGAACCAATGGTTTTAATCTTCGCTTGGCTACAGACTCAAAGCCAAGTTCTCTGCAGGTGTAAATGGGATCTGCTCCACTGCCTTAGGTGGAGTTTCACTCATTTACACCATTAAAGAATTTGGCACTAAGGATGTTGAGATCAAAAGGTTCCAGTTGGCAAAAGGATGTGCAGAAGAGAATCTGTCTGGAAAACGTTCTGGGAAGACTTATCTGTCCTGTGGAAAGGGGACTTATTTTCCCTCAGAGGAGTCTGGTATTGATAAATCCAAATTATATTAAATTTTGGACATCTGACCCTGCTAATTCTAAACTGGCTAGATGTGTAGGAAGTCTGCCAAACCCGCTAGTAGGAAACCATGGTGATGTGGTCCTCTGTCTGCATTTTCACATCATCATATTATACACATCTATTATGTTTTTATTTTCCACTGACAGAACACTTTTTGCTGGTCTGTATTTTTATTTCATAAAGCCAGGATTGGAACATGTCCTGCCATTGTTTCTTTCACAACACATACCAAAAGATGCAGTAATATTGGTAGATGTGCCTGCATGATGCGATGTGCTGCATTGCCAGAAATAATCTTCACCTAAACTGGAGTTCTTGCATCTGACATGAAGCCTTTGCCATTATTGTTTCAGAAAGAACTAAGAAAGGTCTGTTTATTTGTTAATAATCATTTTGGGGACTATGGGAAGCAGTGAAATATCAAGACTCAATTAGAAAAATTATCTAACCTGACATTTCAAGTGAGTAGAATAACACAACACCCACTCCCTCACCCCCTCCTGCTCTGTTAAATGGATGCAACTGACTTTTCCAAAGGGACAGCATCAGCATATTTATGCTTCTATATCTTTGGATGCTTGTTCAGAATCCAACTTGCTCCTGGACAAGGCCGCAATTGATGAGTAGCTGGTGTGTTTATTTGGATGGATACAGGTGTGCTTGGTCTGAAAGCCAGGTCTGTTCCAGCAGCCCTCATCAGGTCTCATTAGCTCAGTACCAACAGCCAGCCTTCTTTCGTCTAAGGAAAGCAGAAAACATGCTTGCCTTTGCCCACAACCCTTCAGGTAACAGAAGGATTCTGTGCCAGGGTTGCACCAGGTTAGATCAGATGTCCATCCAACTCACTGTCCTGTCTCCATCAGTGAGGAATAATAGATGCTTAAAGCAGCCTTTAAAAGTAAAGCCATCCTCTAGAATGTCAAGGTTTAGGGATGTCTCGTAGATATATCCATACACTGGATTTTCATTACATAGTTTAGGGATCTACTTTTACATTTGAAAAGGTCCTACTTAATCTATACAGTCACCTGGTAGCAATGACACCCATCTCCTCTTTTCAGGTCCTCTATAACAGGGTTCGCAAGGTATGAAACAGCACCAGTGTGAAGTTCAGATCAGGTGAGCACTCTGGAGAGGTGAGTCTCTTTGCTCTGTGTTTCTACTAGTTATGTCTATACTAATAAAAGAATTCAAGGCCAGGGTTGAGGCTTAAGCACTGTTGCCTGATCAATCACAGACCTTTAGTTGACACTGCGCTTTGTGGAGCTTCGGGCTGTTCTGACTAACACTTCCCTTCAAAGCATTCAAGCTTGGGTTGAGGTACAGCAGGTACCAAGAGCAAGTTTGGATGCCGTCAGTTCTGTCTGGGGTTGCACGTAATGTATGAAGATGAATATGAGTTGTGCCATGCCAACACGCCTTGAGGCTATAGGGTGATCCTTGACTGTTTGTTCCCCAGTACTGACATAATCATAGAGGCATGGCCACAGGTAAGGTACTCACAACACAGCAACATGAACCATTACCACCAGGACTTTCAAACCCAGTTTTATTACCTTCTTGAGAACAAGTTTTCGTACCCAAGAAAATTAATTTTAAGGCAGTGAATGAACCTCCATAAAGAAAACTGGAGGCATGAAGGATCTTTTGTATTAAGAAGCTCCCCAAACTAGCTTTACAGCATTTGAAAGTTAGTTCCTTTTGAAGTGCCTCCTGTCCCACTTCAGTGTTATTTAGTTTGTCTTGTCCTAATGTATTTTGTGAAAATTAAGCAGAGATACACATTTATATACAATAAATCACTGGAAGGGATCTAGGGATCATAGATTTCCATTTCTGTTCTAGTAAACAGTCAGTAGCTACAGCACAAATGTACATTCTTTTCCTATTGAAAGAGAAGGACAGAAAGGAAATTAAACTATGAAAATGTTTTTCTGTTTTATGATGGTCAGTTTGCCTTCACATACAGAAGAGGTTGATTATCCTTGCTCTAAATTATATAGCTTTTTGTTTAGATGGACACATCAACTGGTGATATTTCCATGCTTTTCCAAAAGGTGATATCTGTGTGGTAGATTATGAAATGTCCTGAAAGGCAAGAAAATGTATTTGAAGAAAAGGAGTACACAGACAGAGTATTGCCTTCCAGAAAATCACTTTATTGGCTTATTTGAACTCAGAATTTGCTATTCTGCTGCAAAGAAGCTGCATCTGGGCCTTCGTACATCAGCTGTTAGAACTTTCTAATACAAAGGTAAGGTATAGAGCAATATAGAGGTCTAATGCTCATATTCTCTATTATCTTGACTACTACCTGTCTGCACAAAGCTTTGAATGCTGCATCTGTATAAGCAAGTTTGAAACCTCTAAAACAAGACAGGATGCTTTCCTGCAAGAATACAGTTAACCTATACTACAGCCTTACAGAATATCATTATCCCTAGTGTAGGAATTCCTGGATAAAATGATTTTGTCTGTGTTATGCAAAAAGTTGTACAAGTTGGATCAGTAACTTCTATCATCCCTAAAGATCAGCCAGGCTCTAGAGACCAATATTTGCCATTCTGGTGCAGATGCTCAGCAGACTTCAAGGGGTCACTGTGATTTATATTACCAGAAGGTCTGGCAGGCTTATAGGCTTCAGTCATTTCCAGGAAAACAAAACTGGAATGAGCACTAATGCAAACCCCCTGCATTTTAATGCAGTTCTGATGTGGGTATAAATACACTTGTGTGCCCGAAACAAATGGTTGGTGGATTTATTAAAGTGTGTCCATTTTTTCTGGGTTTATTCATTTATTAATAAAGATTTCAGCTGTTGTGGAGTCTTTATCCTACCATAACAGGAGCTTCTGGCTTCATAACTTCACTGGAGCAACCCAAATGATGAATATGAGTTGAAGAATAGAAGCCAAATCCTTCTAGGCGCTGTCTATTTGTACTTGCCAGGAAAATTATGGCCAGCCGCATGAGCAGGAGATGGAAAGTAGCCACCTCTGTTCTGGCACCTCTCAAAGTCCATTGAGGCCACTGTACAAGCCTTTCATACTTGGATCTACATAGGTACCTTCTGAAGCTCGATACAGGAATTGAGAGGCAGCAGAGACTGTTTATTTATGAGTTACTTAGCAGTCCCTGATGCAGCAGTTGCCATAATGCATAGCCTTGATGCAGCTTATTCATACTCCTGGCAAGAATTATCCTCATGGGGAGCTGTGCTTTCGGATGTTGCTGGCCAGAATACGAGCATACTTTACTGCTTCTCTTGCAGAGTATGAGTATATTCACTCTGGGGGCAGTTTTAGCATTTGGCCCTGTGCCTGGACATCATTACTATTGGGCACTTACACTGAACACAATCATGCTGACCAAAGTCTGTACTGAAAAGATTACATTCTCCCAAACCACTATTTTCGATCTGGCCCTCATGCTTCTGACAGCGGGAAACTTTTGGGAACACCATAAGCAGTGCTTGCTGTAAACAGCATTACCTGAAAAACCTGGTGAATGTCACAGGTTTCATGAAAGCAAGATAATGCAGAAATATGGTACCCTCTAGTTAAACGGGATGAGCTGAAGTGAAGCAGTTAAACAATATGTGCTCCACATGGCATGAAAGCACAAACTCCTTTCAAGCAGCTCTTCTAAGAAGGCACCTGGTTAGAGAGTTCAGGGCAAACTGCTTTAAACACAGGGAATATTTTCCTGCTTATACTGCAAACAGTTTTACTTTTTATAAATTTAAATATGTTATTCCACTTAGAAATGGGACTGACAGAGCAATACTGCATGAGAGAGTTCCCTGAATCTAAAAGGGGAGGGAGATTTGTGTTTCAAGCTACAAGTATTCCTATTCATATCACAATTACAGTCAAGTGTTTTATTATACCTGGGCAGAAAGAAGTATAAAGCAGCTAAAAAATTTGGGTACAAATTCGAACATTACCACATTTCTGTCATCTCAAAGTGCTGGATTTCTAGAAACTACTTGTTAGTTTGCTTGGCAGAGGGGAAAATCTATGAGGATACTCCAGCAAGAAAACCTTTACTTACTTGCTGGACTTCAAGCATTTCTCTGGTTGCAGTGGCTTCTATGGGACTGTTCCCGTACCATAATCTTAAGCACATAATTAAGGACTTTACTGGATCAGGGCCTGAACAACCAGTGCTGATTTCTACTGAATGCACATTATGTTAGGGACCAATTGTAAGCTCATTAAAATGAACAGAAAGGATCCAACAGATGCTGGATCAAGCCTTTTCTCAGGACTTTCATCAGAGAAACAACATTGTCTCTTGTTTACTGTTTTGCAAATCACTGAGTTCCCAGACTTTAAGTCATTGATTACCTCAAATCATCAATGAAATTAGAGATTTGCCATTGATTTAAATGGGTACAGATAGAGCACGAGCAAACAAAAAGCAGAATATGTACAAATTGT
Source organism: Coracopsis vasa (assembly GCA_026283785.1). Lineage (NCBI taxonomy): Eukaryota > Metazoa > Chordata > Aves > Psittaciformes > Psittacidae > Coracopsis > Coracopsis vasa. The sequence goes on along the minus strand of JANHGB010011126.1, from coordinate 5,703 downwards.
GATTTTGGGTATGGGCTACTTAAAAAGCAAACAAGAAAGCAGGCATGCTCATGAATTCATGGACACAGAATAGCTGCTGGTTTAGAGCACTGTGTGTGCCAAGCAATGTGTTTGATAATGTACATTGCATTTCTTTGGAACAGCACTCAATAAGACTTTTACCCTCCCTCCCTTTCCCTCAATGCCCAGACTAATAAATCTCCCATTTGTCTCACCTGTAGTTACAATAAAGCTGTTCTCAACAGTGTTAACATCTGCCATGGTGACTCTTCTGGGGTGAGAAAAGCAGAACATTTTCATTGCTCGTTCATTTGTGAACACTAGTTAAGTAAAGCTGTCACTTGTGTCCAATTATGGGTGAGGATTTTATAGCACAGTCTCCTTCCTAAAGCTAAACTGACATGGCCAAGACCCATTTTATAGGCATTCTTAAATTCTTCCCAGCCATATTTAAAATCCTTATGCTCTGAGATGGCAGGTGCCATGTGTTTTCATAGCTACATTAACAAATGCAATTTTGTGGCAACTTGACCATGCCAGTGAAGCAATAAACTTCTGTAATCTCTATGGGTAAGAATTTCACACAGGACTTTGCTGGGAATAGGTAAAGCCCATTAGTACAGGAGCACGATGAAGATGAAATTGAAATACCTTTACAGTAAAGGCCAAAAGGAACAAAGTCTGGGGACTTTTTTTGCTGCTGGAGCAATGAAACGTGTGAGAGGAATATGCTGAAATAGACAAAAAGCTTCACTAGGGTCACCCAGCCTGTTCTTTTCAAATGACTGCAACAAATTTAGGTGAGAAGAGATAATTTGGCTTACACAAATGCTAACACAGACTAATCCTAAAGCATAACCAGGATGCAAATCTTTATAAATCTCTTTTCCAAACGCTTACTCCCTGTTACAGAGGGGATAATTGTCCTCACAAATCTTTCTGCCAGCTTACAGAGATGATAGCCAAAACTTTTGTAGTTCCTAGCACGCATAAGTCTCAATGGTGAGTCTGCACAGCAGTTGTTAGATGTTTTGCTCACAAGATCTACATTTACCAGCATGAGCTGTTCCAGCATGCTGGAACTGAGACACCTCAGTTACTCAGGGCTGCCAAAGACCCCCCTTGGCTTCAACATTCCAGCCACCATGAAGGGGAAGTGCATGTTGCATCACGTGTAGAGCCAGAGGGTCTGTGTAGGGAGGAAGGCTTATTGACTTAACCTGCTCTGGAAAGGGTTCTATGCTGAAAAATGGGACAAATACCACGTTCTCTCCTCCCCAGCTATTTACCAGACTTCTCAGGACTCCCCAGTGGGTCTCAGGGGTACTATTGTCATGGGACTGTTTTACAAATGGAGGCAGAGCCAGGATTGTGTCTCTGGTGTCCAACAGATCCTGAGACAGCTGTTAGGTTTTGCAGCAGGGAATCTCAATTACTAGCGGCAAGCAGATGAAAACCAGCAGTTAGATCCTGCACAAATTCATATATTATTGCTTTTCTGACCTGTCATTTCAATAGATTTTTCTCAGATTTCCTACAAAATCATGTGAGTTATAGATCCAGGAACTGGATCTTCTGAAGAGTAAAGAAAACAGCCTGCTCAGAGCGCAATACCAGCCAGGGAGAGTATTGCATTATAGATTGCTCACAGACTTCTCCAGCAGAAACCACTCCCACAGGTTTTACCACGGGGTTTGGACAAAGCCCCTAAAGAACACAGATCAGACAAGAAAACATCTTTGAATGCTCACAGTTTGTTGTGAGACAGAAGTGGTTTAAAAGTTACATTTAGCATCTCCCTCAATCTCTTAAGACTTCACGCAAGCAAAGCAAGGTTGAGGGAGATCAGCTCACACACTTCTGCACTCTGTGTGGCTGCACTGAAGCCAAAGAGGCTATTCAGAGTGGCCCTTTGAAGTCAGTGGAGTTTTGTCATTGATTTTGAGAGGCCCAGGATTTCATTCGCGGCATGTAAGGTTAAGCATGTGTATAAGTCCTTGCAGGATCGAGGCTTAAAAGTGTAAACCTGTTCAGCAAGAATACCCAGCCTTTAATGTCCTGTGAATGTGGTCTCTCTTACTGTGTGACACTGGCTAGACTGCTATTGCTCTTCACTCAAGTGTAAAAGCTTCATTTAATATGCATATGTCCTTCATAATTGTTGGTGACTTAGGATAGAGCAAGAGAAAGACGTTAGTAAAGCTGCTTATTAATGGAGTTCCTATGGAAAACATTGACTGCATCAGATTGATTAAGAGCCACTATTAATCTATACTTCTGTCTTTTGTTAACCAAAACGCAGGCAACAAGCCTTCAGGATTGTTCACTATGTCAGTGGCTTGTGCAATGCTTATACATTAACCACTGAAAATAACAAATGTGTAAGAGATCAAATCCTGTGTTCAGAGCTCTTTTATTATGTAGCAGTTATATTGCATATTACAATGTTTTCTGCACGCTTCAAGATCCATCCACTGTCCTTGTCTGAATAAAAACCATTTCTGCAAAACACCACAGAACTTGGGTTCAGAATAGAATTACCTCAAGCAAGCACTGGAACAGGCTGCACAGGGCAGTGGTGGAGTCACCATCGCTGGAAGCATTTAAAAACCATGTAGATGTGGTTCTTTGGGACATGGTTTGGTGGTGGACTTGGCAGGGCCGTGTTAATGGCTGGACTCAATGATCTTAAAGGTCTTTTTCAACTTAAACAATGTCTTATGATCAACCACTTTATATTTAAATGAATTTTAGAATCCTGTTTCTCTAGCTTAAACCAAACCTACCAAACCAAATCTTTAGGATGATGAAGGCTACCTAAGTGAAGAAAGAAATTAATCCTAAGGGAAACCATGTTTGTCCGATATACAGTGTGTCCATATCACTGAATGTCTTAGCTATCTTGTGAGATCTTATGTCTCTAACAGCCATATTATTTTATGTATATATTAAAATATATTTATGTGCTGACACAGTTACTTTTGAAATTAATGAGATTTTCCTAGAAGATTAACCTGATTCTGATGCTGCTTATGGTCACCCTTAGGTACCTTTTCCTCTAGAATTTATGAACAAGGATGCTCCAACACTGGCTCTCTCTGCTCCTCGTAACTCTCTGTTTAAGGGGGTTGTGAGCCCACCAGCATCACCTACAACTCTTCATGCCATGTACTTAGGGATAAAAACAAACACTTGGGGCCAAGCACAGGGCCAAGAGGACACAGCTAGGCCCTCCACATATGGCCATGTGAGACATGGGGATGAGGTACACTGTAATACCTGAGAGCCAGGGATCTCTTTGCAGCAGATACTTCTAGCACTGTAAATGCAGCCTTAGCTGTATGGATTTAGGAAGCCAAATTGTCTGTCTGGAAGATTTCAAATGCAAGTAGCCTCCTCTGGGTAAAGGAACTTATATCTGGAACATCAACTCATTAAAATGGTGGTGTCTAAATTAGGTAGACTTTATCATACTCATGGAGTTTCCTGACTTTTAGATCTTTTAAAACATTGTAGCTTAACTGTTAAATGCCAATGGTTTGCTAAGTAGAACAAATAAACCAGTTGCAGCACCTCCTTTTGCTAGATCAGTTCAGCCTAATAAAAGTAACCATGAGGATTAATTGTACAATTAAATACAAGATTAATTGTACATTAAACACACTGTCTGGAATGCACTTCTGACAGCAATCCCCCAGCAGTTCTTGAGGACTAATGATATAAGTGGGTGACATTATCCTGTCTATGCAATCCAGTCCTAACTTTACTATGATCAGCCTTGTTTTAAGACCACAGGCTGGTATATGAGGCTCAGTAAATCAATAGCACTATGACTGCTTTTCAAGGTATGTAATTTACAGAGTTTTAAGTCCTCTGTCTTAATGAAGTAGTTACAAGAGAAGCCAAGCAGATGAAGAAAAGATGCCTAAATTAAGCAATGCAACAGTACGGTTAATTAAGAGAATTTGAGGAGAGGAGGTGGTTAAATGATCTGAGTCTTGAATGCGGTGTCCTTCTCTGGGATTCAGAGAAAACAGATGTTTAAAATAGGTCAGGTAAATCACCTGTGCCTGCTTTTTCCCTCTGACTATAATGGGACCCTAAGGTGGGTAACTCAGATGTAGGTGTCGACAGTACAGGTATCTAAATTTGGATGAGATGAATCCTACCTGTGGTGCTCAAATGTTATGAATAGAGAGCAACACTTATATGGGTGATATACAGGCAGTTGGAGATTTCAGATTGAGAAAGCAAATTAAAAAAATATATATGCAGAGCTTTTGGGTTGTTGTTGTCTTTGTTATTGTCTTCAAGAAAGGTGGCAAGTGTCTTTAACACAGTGAGTAGGAAAGATGTGGCTCCAAAAGCTTTTGGAGAGTACATTAGCCTTAGGACAGGAGTGAAGTTACCAGCCTCCACAGGTCATGGGGCATGAAAAGCAACCAAGGAAGTGTTTGTTTAATAATTATAGTCTAGAACTGAGCTCTTTAGATTCTACCTCTCATTTCACTTTGTTTGATTCTTGCTGATATTTTATTGTTTACCTTAATAGAACATTTATTTATATTTTTAATTCATATCTTTTTACAAGGACCTGTAGTGACAGGACAAGGGGGAATGGCTTTAAACTGAAAGAAGGGAGGTTAAGATGAGCTCTTAGGCAGAAGCTCAGCTG
>JANHGB010011125.1:0-22715 GCA_026283785.1 Coracopsis vasa | reverse complement strand
TCAGAAAGTCCTTGGTCAGAGTAAACATTACTGAGCAGCAACTAAAAACATCAGTGTTATCAGCGCTGTTCCCAGGCTGAAAGTGAAAACCACAGCACTGCACCAGCTACTAAGAAGGAGAAAAACGACTGCTACTGCTGAAACCAGAACACTATGGAATGTAAGAGTGAGTGACTTGCTGTGCACTTTTTAATCAGTTGCAAAATGTGACAGAGCTACCTATTAGAGAAATGTAAATTAATTTTAAAGAAGGGAAACTTACCTGAACTTACTTGAATGGTTTGTAAAGGACTTGCTTGTGTATGTCACAGAGGTGGTCTGTGTGTACATGTGTACTTCCCAAGGCCCCTGATGCTGCAGAGATTTAATATTGGGCATGCTGTGCATTTTGTTATTGTTCTCTTTGGAAAAGAGGTGATTTTTGTGCTTCATCCTTCTTGTTGCTATCAGCTGCTGGTCTTGGTCTTGCCTGCCACACTGAACCTGGTCAAAATTCTGCTTATAACAAAACTTTTCGTATGTATTGAGTGTTTTGACCACTAACAAGGTCTCAGCGTGCTGATTCCCTGTGCTTTCTGGGTTATCAACCAATTTGATGTAGGTGATGTTACCAGGAAGTGCATTTTGATATGCTGAATTAACAGCTGTCGCTCAGATACGCTTTGTAGCTTTGTTGCTGTGCTGACATTAATGATGCAGGCTTTGAACAAGAAGCCAATAAAACAGCTATATCCATGTAGTAGCATATGGGGAATTCCCAACTTTTATGTTATATATGGCTTTCTTGAAACAGCTTCTTTAAATACTGGAATTTAAATGAAAATGTTTACTTATAGTCTTCCACAAGCCAACTTCCATCAAAACTACACTTTGCACAATAGAATGTGTCTGTTCTCCCAGACTACAGCTTAAGATATATAAAGCCTGGTGGCATTGCTATCTCCTGGGGCACTGTGACAACCTAGTCAAGCTCCTCCTTTAGAAAACTACACTAGTTGCTATGTTTGCCTATAGGTGCTGGGAGGCTTAATGGTTGATACATTTTCTTTAATCACTGATCCAACCACTTCATAAAATCGTAAGCAGGTTCCCCAAAATAGTTGCATAGGATAAGTCCAGTTAAGTGTTGTTCATCTTTACAAACTTGTAGCCAAATGCTCTGGCACTGCTTTTTACTTTTTCCCTTATGGAGGACAAAGTAAACGACTGCCCCACATAGAAAGGTCAGAAAAATTAGGTGGGAGTTCTGTCTGTGGCTGCAGGTGGGTTGTTACAGTGGGATTTCTGGTACACTGAGGCAATGTTTGTTTTTCAGGATTCAACCTACAGCCAGCAGCTCCTTATTCCAAGTACAGGTTTACCTTTGAAAACCAAAATATATGCAGCTGTAAGAGCAACTAACCTTGATAGCAGGTACCACAAATGATGTTATTTCTTGTTTTGCTTGCTATTCAGCTCTGCTGTTGCAAATTTTCCTGATTTAGAAGCAACTGTCTTTCCTCATAGCCTTTTATATGTCAAAATATTGGTTGGTGTTTGGTAATCACTGCCCTCGCCTCTAGGGTATCAGGTCCTTGATGGTGAATTGAATGCATATCTTGCTGCTGTCGTCATGATGAAAGTTGTCCTGAATTATAATTTAAATCCTATATTGCTCTTATTTGAGAAAGGGCCTCTACAAGATCAAGTGAGAAACTCCAGGGCTTTTAAAAGTGGGATGGTTTTGATTTCTAGTCCTATGCGACCATGATTTCTGAGAGGAAGTACACAACCTGTGTTGGTATGGCAGCTGACTTGCATGAAACCAAGTGATTCGATGTATACAATTCTGCTGCTATACTGTGCTGTTTAGTTTTTTAAGTAGTGGGAAGAAACAGGTGATATATTGGGAATGTAGGATGACTTGTATGTGACCTGTTAAATACAGTGGCTCAGCTTCAGTGTAACAGCCTGCATTATCAGTTTGTACACTTGCCTTACTGTCTCTTAATCTTATCTCATTCGCTCTCCACCCCTGCTCTTATGTTGCCAATTCACCTCATCTATCACTTTGCTTCTTGTGCAGGTGGAACATTTTGATGGACTACTGTTACACCACATCATCTGGTAATCCTAGCTATGATCTTTGATATGGTCTTTTTTTCAGGTATGTCCTGTGTGCACCCAGTATCTTGTGGGTCTTCCCTTTAAATACAGTTATAAATCTCTCCAATAGCAGTGTTCTAAACTGCCTGGAAAGTCTAAGCAATGTTAGTAGGGAGGACCAAGGCTAGGCTTACAGATATGTCAGGACTTAGGTGGCTTGTGAACATAAACATAGAAGCAAGTGCAAAGTCATAAGAATTATGAAGGTAGAGAAGCATATATCCAAAATGGCTCTACTAGAGATACCATAAACATACAAACTGAATAGCTAAACTGGCCTTTATTTTACTAAAGGTACCATTGTGGTGAATGACAGTGATATAAACCATCACAGACTCCAGCTCAGGAAAGCAGTTAAGCAAATAATTAAAGATAAATAGGTGCTCCTGCTTCTACTCCTAGCAATAACATTTGTTTGAATTGGAACTTTGAAAAACATCTTGGCGTATCTCAGATTAAATCTTAGCAGTGACGATTGCTGGAGAGGTATCTTCATTTGAAGTTGCCTGTATAGACAGATTAGCATACTGGTTATAGACTGGTTAGCATACCTGATTACTCTTTGCTTCAGGTCTCAAGTTTCTCTGGGCAGTTGAATAAAATGGTACCTTGGTTATAGCAGTGGTGTTGCAAAACAAAACATTGTTTTTGTAGAAATGCATTTCAACACAGGACTCTGCAGCCTACAGGCAGTTTGTGGCTTCCCATGTTTCACATTTAGGGTGCTGTGTTCTTTTCTGAGGAGCTGAAGCACTGAACTTACCGCTTAAGTTACCTTATTCTCAGTTAAGAACTTCAAAATGCTAATACAGCTGCTTATCCTAGTTTTAATCTTCTCTACAAAAACTAGCTGTGACAAGGAGCCACAGACAACTATAATGGAAAATGGAAAGAGCCAAATGGGCCGATTTTCCTTTGAGGTGTTTCGCTTTGTGAAGCACAAGAACCAAAAGATAAATATAGTCTTCTTTCACTGCATGACAGAGCTGTGCAGAGCAGATGACTGTCACTTTCTTGTGCCACTAAGTTTCAGTGGATGAAAGCTGCTGTTAATTATCTGGGTATAAACTAGGCACACCGGTGTTATTCTGCATACAAATGCTATCTAAGTTTAGATGGCCCAGAATTAAGGTGACTTGTAGTCTGAAGAATGTATTTTTGTGTCAGAAGAAATGTAAAATAACTGATGAATAAAGCAGTGATTATTGTCATCCAGACAGAATAATACTAGACCTACAAAATGCAGGTTGTTGAACACATGAGAAATGACCTGTTTGCCTTTTGGTCCTTAATTCATTTGTAAAAGTTTAAAACTCTGAGATAGCTTCAGAGCTGATATTTTTAGTATAGCATCTAAGAAACAAAATATCCACAATTACAGTGGATGAATAGAAATATCTTAGAATTAAACTTATGGAAAACTTAAATTTATAGTAAAGTGCCATTATACCATCAAGGAAAATTTGAATGTTTCTGATAGAGGGTGAAAAAAGAAATTACATTCCCTATAGTTAATTACCACCCTCCTCATAGTTTGGGAACTGCTGTTTTGTTGAAGTTCCTGAGGTTGTGTCAATTAAAAATCATTTCACTTTAGGAGTGTAAGAAACAATAAATATATTTTGGAAACTGAAACATCTAAATAAACACATAAACACAGAATATTCTGTGATGTCTTCAGAATGCAGTATCATTTCCTTTTGAACGACTTCCCATTTACAATTTTAAAATGCTATCAGCTCAGCATACTTCTAACATTTTGTACAATGTTTTATACTTTTATATTACATTTTAAAATAATTAACTGTTTCTATTGAATTGATGTGCTGAGTTTTTCTTAGTTCTTTCACAGGAAGCTGAAATGAAAGAAATGTTCTTGGTTGAAGCATACTTGCGTCCCCAAGATAAGGGCAGATAAGTTAGAGATGGCAATGGTGGATTCCAGATGACAGAATGCTGGGGATTGTTTTAATATGAGTTACTGCTATTTAGAACAAAGAATTTTCCATAGGAAATGTGCAAACTTTAACTCAAGAAGCTTGCTGGGATAAGGGTTGTAGCATGTTGTCTATCGCTAGTCAAGCAAAACATGTTTGTTGGGGAAAACTGTCTGTAAACAAAGCTTTGAGAAATTAACTACTGAAAATTTAATATACTATAAGATGGATCATGTGTACACAAGCAATGTAGCTCTGTAAATAAAGTAAGGCAAAATTCAAGAGGAAGCCAGGCATTTGTAAGGTACACTTCGAGGCAATATTGTAGCTGTTAATATTGCAAAATAATTTAATGCATGCTAAGAAATAAAATCAAAGTTGTATTATTGCTTATAGAAGAGTTTACATTAAAGCAGGAAGCACAGAAGAGCAATAATTTCATTCCACTCTGATACTGTGATTGTTTTTATTAACCGCTCAGATCTGCAGTAACAGAAAAAGAAGAGACGCTGGTGGGAGGACAACTTGGAACCCTGAGAGCACCTCTGGCAATGCTGTAATCTCTGCTGGCCTCAGCATTATGAGGAGTGGTAGGAATGAACAAACTTTTCCTACAGACTGCAGAAATTCCAGAAACATGGAGAAATATTTTGCAGTTTAATACAAATTTTCAGTGACTTAGGGAAAGGGTGGATTCTCCATGAGATTGTTGCATTATTTTTTTTTTACCTTACAGTTGGAGTCTTTGGTAGAAAATTTGAGCTAATATTTCTGTTTGGCTCTCACATGCTTCCTCTACCACAGTAAAATCACTGTGGGATACTGTTGTGCACATAAGGCCATTATAAAAGCCCAAACTCAGTGGGTTGATGACTCTTTTCTGTCAGATTTCACTGCCGATAATGGAATTTAAGGTACTGTGTTCAGTGTTGAAATTTAATTTGGACAGCTAATCAGTATTCACTGTCGCCTTCTATTCATCGTTTATCCAGCTTCACCTCTGGGTTTTTATCTAGATGTTGCATAGAACTAATACATGCTATGCTTCGCCTTCAGCTATAAGGAAGAAATAGGACAAACACATTGTAAATTCTAAACAGAATGAGCCAAAATCTGCTCTTTTAAATCTCATGACTTCCGTTTTTATTGCCAAGGCATTGTCTGCTTTAAAAAAAGGCAGCTTTAAATGCAACCTGCAGGCTCTGAAAAGAATTTGAGACTGGTGTTGACAAAATAATAAAATATTTGATAAAATTTAATAAATTATGTTTAGAGATATTTATAGGTAGTTGCACTTAAGCAACTGATTTCAGCAGTCTTAGATTCAGGTAGCTGAGAGCAGGACTGAATTCCATCTGAAATAATTAGATGGAAATAATTTAAACACTTGAGAAATAAAATCCTTTACATGCAAAGTGATTGTGCCCACATATACAAAGAGAACAACTGTCCTTTCAGAATAGGGAACCATCTTAGCAAAAGGCCATTTTTAGAACAAATACCCTCTGTTATAAGCAACATTTCTGCAATGAAAATAAGTGGGTTTTTTTTATGCATTATGCGTAGTCCCAATTGAGTTGCTGCCATCTGATTAGTTGAGAAAAAGTGAAAAGAACTAACTTCAGAGTTGCATGCCTGACTACTTATGGGAAATGAATGACAGATTTACTCAAACATGTATGCTACAGAAATGTTGCCTTGGGCAAGGAATGGAAACTAGATAAAGCTTGTTATATGAGCAACCCTATTAGGTTATATAGCTTATAATTCAAATGCTGTGAATTCTATTTTTACAACTGAAAAAAAAAAAGGTACTTATCAATTACCTTTAAATATTGTGTAACTTCAAGCAAAAGTTTGTCCATGGCTCTTTAATGACCCCAAAGAAAGGTAAATGATTTTATAATTTCATTACAGCTGTTGAGGTTTTTTTAAATGAAAACATGAATAAGGCTGGAAAAAGGAAAATAATTTTTTTAGATGTCATCTACTTGAGGTATGTGGCTAAAGCTTTTTAGGTTAAACATATTTTTAGGTTAAGCATCTCCATATTATGCTTTTGGAGCATCCAGCTCTTGCTGTTAGGAGGATGGTTTGATGGGAAGTACTCTGAAAAAAATGGGATTCAGTTCTGAATTGTATCACAAATTTTCTGAGTGGCACTGAAGGTAGGTGGATGTAACATCACCATCAGGTTAGTGTTGTTTCAGAGTTATTGCTATGCCATAGGTTAAAACCAAAACTGCTGGAAGTCTAGTAGCTCCAGTGGTTTTTTGAGTGTCCTGTTTCAGATTGAGTTCCTACAATTATCTCTTTACTCTGCTGGTTTTCTTTTCTTGATGTTCTTGTAGCTCAGGACCTGTGAAACTATCAAAAAAAGTAAAAAAAGTCCTTTCATTACCAGAAGGCAGCACATCTGTCCATTAAAAAGTTAACTGTTTATGTATGAAATTTAAGCAGTCTTATTTGGCATTAACCTGACTTTTCAGATGATTTACTGGTCACCCAACCTCCCTTAACCTTAGAGGAAGCTGGGGAAGATGACATCTCAAAACTGTCAGAACAATAAACCACTTGTACTCAGTTAAAGGGTTGTGCCCTGATGATGACCTTCAGATGCTGAAGCACAGACCTATAGTGACATTATAGACATGTTGGAATGTTCTGATTTTCTCTGGCTTTTACTCCATGAAGATGGGTGTCTCCTGTAGGTTGTGTATCACATGTCTTGCTTACACTAGTGTACTGTGTTTGTGCTGAAGTGCCTCAACTGCTCACCAGCACTTTGTACATATGATTTCGTTCAGTGGCTGAGGGGCAGCATGGGCAGATACTGCGATTACTGATGCCACATATATATATTCATTCTTCCAAGGTCATGAAGGCAGTCAGTGTAGGTAGAGCTAGGTGTAGTAATGTCAGAGCACATGGAAAGCACTCATCATTTACATTGAAACAGAGAATGGGATCTAATTCAGTGCTGAGCACTGATGACATGAAAAAGCATGAAGAGCATTCCTGCCCTCTTCTTGTTCTTCTCTCTTGTAGTTATTAATTTCATAGGCAATTAGAATGCCTTTGGCCTCTTTAACCTGCAAGTCTGTAGTGTGTTGTGGAGTGCCTCCAGGAGCAAGGAGATACTTAAAGCAGAATGGCAATAAAAAAAAAGTGTTACTGCGTGTGTCCTGACACAGTCAACTTACAGAAATTTCTACTGTGTTACCAGGTGTGATGGTGGCAAAGAAACTCTCTAGAGTCATTGCACTACACAGAACAAGTAACTAAACCCTGAGCTCCTTAAATTCTAAGCACAGAGCCTCGGGACTTTGGATTTGGTTTGGTTTCCTATGTTAGTCTTCCCTACCTAGAAACATGTGAGCTTATTGCATTTCATGTTCTTCTCATATTCTTGGTGTTGTCTGTGAAAATGGCAGGGGGGTAACAGTAGGTTTCAGAGAGCTGTTAATATCACCAGATGTCCTCTGTAAAGCAGGGAGCAACCTCTCTCTCCACAGCAGAGGAGACAGGAATACTGTTTTATTTGTAAGATGGTGGGAGGTGACAGGTTGGAAAATAAAAAGCCTCAGTATGAGAGCATGGACTTAATCCATGCTTAGGAGTAAAAGTGAGGTCATTGCAGAAGGAAAAAGAAAAATGTCTTGGGATTAACTGACTCAAGCCAACAAACCTCCCTAAACATTAAATGATGTACTAGAAACTCAGAAGTGTTACTTATAGAAAGATATCTTCCCAGTTGCACTCCTTCTGCTTCTTAAAACTATTATCTATCAGCAGATACCGCAGAGTCAGTACTGCTTTCACAAGGAGCCATTGATGTTCTAGGAAATTGGTTCTCTCTGTTTTTTTCCTTTGCTGGAGAGTTGCTTTTCATTACTCAAAACCTAGCAGTGATTGCTTCTTGGAAGGAAGGAGTGACATTTGAATAGTTGGAGCTGCTGTGACCTACTTCTCATAATAGCTTGATAAGAAGCTCTGCAATGGTTTGTGCTTCTGCACAGCTCTATCTTTCAAACACATTTGCTTTGTGGGAATTTTAATCTCATCTCTGCCCCTTTGTAGCTAGCTAAACATATGAAAATATGAAGATTTCCCAATGAATGGGTTTGCAAAACTGCATTTGAAACAAGTTAAATGGTGCAGAAAGTTGGTCCTGACTCCTATGTCAAAAAGTGAGAAATGCTGTAATGTCACAGCACGTTAACTCTCATTAGGAACAGGGCATAGAGGCAGTGGTGGTCTGTGTCTGGGGCTTAACATGCTGGTTTTACTCAGATTGCTTGTTTACCCCTGTCTTCTGCCTCTGGTTTGGAAAAGTTCCTTAGCTGCTGGCACTGCTCCTTCTGCCCTGCCTTCCCCACTCCTCCCTGTGTTTCCTTCCATCCTCACACCCCTCTCCCCACTCACTGGTTTTCTTCCTTTTCCTTCTCTCTTAATCCTGCTTCTTCAAACCTGGAGTAAAGACAAATCTATATACCTTTATTGATAACTGTAAATCATGTTTTAATTTTGAGATCAAAACTTTGTTGTAGCATTTGCTCTGATTAAACACACAACATAGAGAAATAATGTATTAAATAGGTTATGGAGAAATTAAAAATGGAAAGATTAAGAATATAAAATCCTGACTTTCCTGACTTCATGATTTTCTTTTCTGGTCAAGTAATGCTTAATAGATCTTCCTAGAGTTAACTTTTTAGTAGTTTAATATTGAGGCTGTTTATTTCAATAACTTACTGCTATGTAACAAATTTGCAGAAGGTTCAAGGCAATGATCTTTTGGCTGCTTTTCAAATCAGTAGGAATAACTGAGACATTTCAACAGTTATTTTTCCACTGAAATTACATTTCACTCCAGAATAATTTCATGGAAATAGGCTGCTACAATTAGAAGTAACTTAGATAAGTGACGATCCATTTCACAAAACCTTTCCCAAAACAGAAAAGACAGAAATGCCTCTCCCAGTAAAAATACTCCCACAAAAAAGATCTTTCTGTTTGTGCTTATTGATTTGAATAGAGAAAAAAATCAATTTGGTGTTAAAGCTTTTCTGTTTAGGAAAAAAAAAACACCCAATGCCCTCAACAGAATCAAGTTAACTAATGGAAAAGCTATTTTTCTTCCAAGAAGCTGCATCATTAAACTGGGAATTAGACAAATGAGGTCCTAATACATTTTAATAAAAACAATATATTTCTCCCTTCATTCTAAAACCCTGTGGTCTTGCATATATTTTGTACTTTGGCTACTGGCTATGTGAAGCTCGGTTATAATTGCTCACCTTATAACTCCTTCTGACATCTAGAGCAAATTACGTTATCAGAATGTAGATGTATTCTGAGGGCATGAAGTATTTTGTGGTTATTCTAGAGCTGTGTTCAGGAGAAATGAAGATAATTTTGAATGGTTCTTCAACCACTGAAAGTACAGATCTCTTATGCATTTCATGCATATTATACGTATCTTGCTATTCTGCATTGCTCCATTAAAAATGTGCCTTTTGAAAAGTAATGGCTACATGTAGAAATATAATTTCTCTACATAACAGTTCCTTGAGCGTACCGAGCCATATTTATTTCCTTTGTGTGAGTAAAACTGAGTGTTATGACTTTAATTTCTTCTACTTGCAGCTAACATTGCAAAAAAACCCCATTGAATGCTGAGCCAAATTCTTGTCTCTCTCCTGCACCACTGGTTTGAGCCATTTCACTGAATTTCACTGAATTCAGTATTCAGGATCCTTCCTGACACTGCATTAGCTCAGGACAGCTTGCTCACCTTTGGGCCCTGAGCTGGGTTTGAATGCCTACCATTTGGAGGCTGTGAAAGGCAGAAGGAACTGGTGACAGGGAAACTCTCCCATCTTGTGAATAAGTCATATTTAATTTGTGAATCATGTTCAGATGTGAATGCCTCCTACGTAGTTTTTGTAAAAGTAATTTTTCAATTTTCTAGTCTGTATGAGAGATGTTCAGCCACTCTTCTTAGTTGTGTGAATCGGTACATACCACCCCTTTCACCTGTTTGAAAGATCCTCCCATTTGCCTTCTGTTGCTGAAGCAAACCTGTTGTTTGATATCCCTGCTGGATTTTTTTCTGTTTAAAGTGTTGTGTTTGGGGTTTTTTTTCCTCATATGCCCAGCTCATGTAAACTCCTTGGGATCTGCTTCCTTCTGTAACTTTACTACTGCTTCATCACAGCCTTAAAGTGCCTGACCCAGTTTCCATTGGGATGAAAAGACAGTTATTTTGCTGCACAAGCAAGAATAACAGGTTGGCAATGAGGTGCCTGTATCTGCATTTTTGGTGTAAAATATGTGCCTGCTGCTGTTGTGGAACCACAGAGTCCTGCACTGGCACAGAAGGCTTTTCCTCCCTGTTCTACCAACTGCTTTGAACAAACTGTGCTGGCTTTGGGAAGAAGTGTCTTCATATAGGTGAACCCTAGGACTGAGACAAGGTTCCTTCTGTTCTATTTAAGCCCTCATGCTATAATAGATACGGTAAGATATATTCATTTAATTGTTAGTTTGGTGAATCTTGATTATATTTTTCTTGTCTCAGTAGCCCAACAATTTCCTTTCCCAGTGCCCCCCAAACACTCTCTGGGAAACTGTCCCAGGCCAAGTGGAATTCTGACCCTTGGCCATGAGAATCGATGAACAGTTTTTGTGGCAACTGAGCAATGCTAGTAGAAGGGATTCAGCACCTTGGTGACTCTTTGGGAGAAGGCTTGATTTGGAAAAGAGGTCAGAAGTGGACTTTGGGTTTTGTTTACCCACATCTATAATGGGGTCAACAGTAGTTCCCCATAGTTCAGTGTGTGGTTCATACTCTTTCCCATGAGGTGGGTCTTCTGTGGCCAAAGTCCAGTTTGTTTAAGAAGGTTTCACGTGCAGAGCAGTTCACAGCCTGAATTGGTTTAATCTACAATGTCTGGAAAAAACTTTACCGAAGTCCCCTAACACTGAAGACTAAGCCATTACTGAAGGTAAGTCCTTACAACCACGGAGAGCTGGCTAAACTTGCCCCTTGAGATGGTAGAAAGAGCGACAGTCCAGAAGCCATTTAGGCACAGGGGTAGAGCAAATAAATTCTGTTTAAGGGCTTCTCACTCGGACGCAATCATACAATAAAACATTTAAACAGTTTCCAGTGTATGGTGCTGTGTGGCAGCCTTGGAGCCCAGGCAAAGCCACTCCGAGCACTATGCAGCTGCTGAGGTAGGTGTGCTCTCCAGCTCCTTTGAAATTCCAACTTTGGCTTTATAAATCCCTTGGCGATCCTTCTGAGAAAATGCCGGTGTCAGAGCAAATTATTATTACTACTGACATGATAATAAAAGGTGAAATCAGATGTTGCTTAGAAAATTGAATTCCTGCTATAAAATGCTGCTGTCAGGGCGGCGCATTGCACAGTACCTGCATTTGCTCATTTAAAGTAGTATGTCATCTTCTACTCTACAGCTGGCTTTCGGCTCTTCCCCTCTCCTCCCAGTAATTGGCAAATGACGGGATGTGATTACATGGCCATTTACAGTACTTATTAGCATTTCATTTATAACATTATCATCCAAAACAGATTTAATTGCCGTCTGGGTGTAAACATTTATATTTTGCAAATGGCAGCTCCATTCACTTCTCTGCCACTGAGGAATACAGTATATTCTCAGAAAAGAAAACACAAATTTGTCATGGATGGCTGCATCCACTGTGCATGAAGAAGAAAGAGCTTAAAAGATGCTATGGCTCCTTGGGAGTATAGACGAGGATAACAGCATAATTTGCATTCAGATATTTGCAAATATGGTACAGTAATTTGGCATGGCTCCTTTGTTTTTTATCTCATAGGAGGGAAATGTTATAATTTTTCTGATTTAGTATCCTAAAAATCACAAAGTCTAGCTCTGTAAAGTCTTTGTAAGAGCATCCACAGCCTTGTCACTGTACAATTGTTCCCAAAAGAGTATTTATCTGTTCTTTGCCAAATCTGCATTTAAATATAACAGTTGATAGCTTGGCATTCATTTCTGTTGGAGAGTATTCCAGAAGCTAAGCAGTGGTCTGGGGATTTTTCCTTGGTGTTTAGTCCTAAATTTCATCACAGTTCTCCCCCTATTCTTACCTGGACATATTTTTAGCTATCCACATTTAGATCTCCTTGCAAGGGATACATGAACCACTTCAGGGAGCTGTTGCTTTCTACAATATGGTGCTTTTTAAATTCCCACTGCTTATCTCTTCAATAACACTCTGTCCCTGCCCTCAAATATCATTGACCATTTTCTTCTGAACCCTCTTTGGAAACCTACTCGCTCAAACCACAGAGCAATGTGCCAGATGCTGCTGTGCTATGGGTGTGGGTCTGGTCCAGGAGGCACTGCAGCCATCAGAAAGCCTCAATTTATTTTTGGATTGGGACCATAATGAAGAACAGGGAATAGAATAATGGTTCATAACTTAAATCACTGAAATGTGTGCCTGCATCACAATCCAAAGATGGAGAAGTTGAAGGCCTTTCACAGCCATAATCAAGAGGTGACAGCAATGAGCTAATAATCCTAATAAACAAATAAATGACCAAAGTAATTTTTGCAGCCGGAGGAGGCTGAAGATGTTCTGGCAGGCTGGGCTGGGAGCAGTGCAGTAGGCTGTGCTCCCTGTGGGCTCTGAGGTGAGAGGAGAGCTGGGGAGGACTGCGGGGCAGGGTGGGGAGCTGAGGTGCTAGACCAGGTTGCTCAAAGCCCCATCTAACCTGGCCTTGAACACTGCCAGGGATGAGGCAGTCACAGCTTCTCTGGGCTTCTCTTTTGCTCCTGTGATGTCGGAGGCAAGAGTCACCCGTGTGAATCTCTTTCAGCAAGAGACTGTGCATATGAGAGATGGGAAGAGACTGCCTGCAGTAGAGGAGACATGCTTGTCCTGCCTTCTCCCTCCCTGCCATGCTGCTGTCTCAAGCAGCCACAGCTGCTGTAACAGCCTGTCTGTCCATGGGCTCAGCATCCAGTGGTGGAGGGGGCAGCTTTTTCCCCAGGGCTGTGGGCTTCCATTCTGATCTCATTTCTCCATCTGGACACACTTCTGCTCTTGCCATGTAGTTGTGTGCTGTTTCTTCTCCTGTTTGTTCCTTGCTTTCTTCCAGCATGTTCCTATTTGGGCAAAATCACACTCGTTTTCTCTATCCGCAGAGAACCAGCCAATCACTGGCTCAGCATGTGAGCTCTTGCTTCCTGCACTATAGCCAGGTTGGTGACTTAAACCTCTGTAAGGAGCTTTTTGGGTATCACTGCAGTATTGTAAGTTGGGAGCAGTGTCAGAAGGTGCTCAGTCCTCAGCTTTCCCCCTCATTCCTGGGCTAGACTGAGAGCAGCAGGAGTGCCCTGTCTCTATACCCCTACCTGTAATGTGCCTTTGAGCTGACAGCGTGACAGGCTCTTCCTTATCCCAGCACCCAGCACTGGGGCACGAGAACAAAGCCAAAAAGGTTTCTTGGAGCCCACAGTGCACAGAACTGGTCTTTACTTCAGGAGATGCTGCCAGAATACCCCATCATCCTCCCTAACAAGCTGTCTACCGTTACCTGAAATAGGGACTGCCCTCTCTGCTTGAGGTGAATCAACACATTAATGGTATTGGGGTTGTTTTTCTCCTCTCCCGCAGCGCATTCAATCTCATCCAGGCTTCCTGCAGAAACCAGATAAGTTTTTACTCTTTTATCAAAGACCAGCAATGCATATTTCCATGGCAGACTGAGCTAACTGGCTGATATATTTTGCATCAGTGAGATTGTTCAGATTTCCTTCTCCTTTCAGGTTTTGTCCAAAATAGCTTGATTCACTTCAGTGTTTTTCTTACTGACCTTGCAGGTTAACTTTTTCAAATGCTTGTGAGGAGAGAGCATCTTTAGAAATAAACCAAAAATATCATTATACCTGAACACGCAGAGTCAGGATGTGAAACGCTTTTTTTATATTTAATTGTTTTCCATAAATGAATGAAGGAACGTGAAAAAAAATATTTTAGCTTAGGAAGAAAAATAAAAATATGAAAAGGAAGAAATGTTAAGTAAAACAGGAAAAAGAAAAGGAGACCAACCCCCATACAACAAATGATAAAGAGCAATTGCAGTGGCTACTTTTTCATAGCTCATTCCTAAGGATGCACTGCCACCTGCCAGTCTTTAAGCAAAATGCAGCAGAAGAAAAGTGGATTTCGTTCATAATTGTACTGTTTTTTTAACTGCCTGAGTCGCCATGTGGCCTATATATCCACTTTTAAATGAATCTGCAGTCAAGTATTTGCATATGTGTTTATACCTTTGCATTGCACATCATGCAAAGAAGCAGAATACATTGGCAAGGTGCAGAACCCTGATCCCAGCAGAGATGGCTGTGCCTGAGAAGCAGGGCAGTCCTGCAGTGCAGAACGCTTCTTGCCCTGCACTTGTCTAAAGGTTATGAACAATTTAGGGGAAAAGGCACAAGTCATGGACAGTCGATTTATGCTGGAATTAAAACTGCTGCATATTAAGGGGCTGTTAAATGGGACCAGGAGGAGTGGGTTGCTGAAACTTGAAGGTGACAAATAGCAGAATGAAAAGAAATATTGATTTAGGGTTGGTGCCCAGGAGTAATGCGATGACATTTCAAAGGGAAACATGAGTGTTTTGTATTAGGAAATGCTTCCTCATACTGAGATCTATCAGGCTGTGAATAATATCCCAGGGGAAGCTTCTTCACCCCAGGCATTTTTAAACTAGACTGGAATAAATGATACGAAATTATTGTAGAGAAATCTTACAGTGGTAAGGGGATGAAATAGATAATCTAATAAGTTTTTATTTCTTCTCAGTTTTTTTACTCTTCATTGTCTTTCATTATGCAGCATGCACAAGCTGTTCAAGCAGTGTACCACTATTACCATGTACACAAGTGTCTGCTGAATGTTATGTTCATCACACAACCCCAGTAAATGTGTGGAGTACAGCTTCATCTTAAAATTGTTGCAGGTGGCAATATAAATGGCACTTTTCATCTCTCGGCCTCTTAGTTTTATTTCAGATGTATCCTTTCTTTAGCAGTGCATACAGTCAATTACAATGAAGAACTTCATATATGGTTTGTTCAGTGTATTTCTTAGAAAAACACCCAACATATTTCTGTCATTTGAGACAGTACATCACCTTAAAACCTTCCTGAGTCAAAAGCTATTTACTAAGTACAATCCAGTTACCTCCCCCTAAAGTGTAATTGTCTTTTCTTGGTAAGGTTGTGTGGGATGTGAAAATTCAGAAATGCCTCTGGAAATAAAGCAAGACTTACATCTTCCTCTTAAACTTTGAGTGCTCTTTTCTGGGTTGGGATTGAGATCAAAATAACTGTCTTATGTTCATGACTGACTGAATACCTGTCACACTTATTCTTAACAAAGACCTTGTGACAAATGGCAAACAGCTAAAGCAATGATTACTCTCTTGAGAGTTTGATTTTCCTTTTGCATACAGAGATGAAAATGGTGGAAACACAGAGGTGGAAAAGTGTGCTGAAAATCAAACCCTTATTTTTATGACCTGCTTAACTGAGTTCACTCCAAAATACTGGCTAAAAAGTTGTTGGCTTTATTTTTTTTATTTTTATCTTTTATTTTTTTTAATGTGTGTACGTATCCTGAAATATCAATTTAAAAAGAACCTCTCTAACTTTTGTCAGAAGTGATCCAAGTTCATATAACAGCCATTTAATAGTGCCTTCCAGAAAGGCACCACATCAGTTGAGTATCCCCTTATGAGTCTCATGCATTAGCTGCCATCATTACACTGTGAGTTCTACTTCCCTCTTTCCTTTTGAAATTGTCTGTATTTGTTTTACTTATTTATTTATTTATTTATTTTTCTCTTTGGGAATCATTTCAAAATAAGTTGTGCTTACAGATACTAATACAAGTCTTAGTTTAGGTAGGCAGTTACCATATGGTTTAAATTAGGCATGTACCAAGCCCTATTTACTTCAAATGAATATTAAGAACATGTGCGTGTTTCTAAAAAGCAGTGCTCGTCTGTCACTGAACTTTGGGAACTAAACTGGTGGATTTATTCTTGGGAAACGACAAGTTTCTTCTGCATTGAATATAAAAAGAAAAATAGTCACTGTTATCTATATAGTGATGCCCAGGGCTAATCACTCTGAAGACCAAAGTTGGCCAACTGCATGTGGTAGTGCCTGCACTAAGAAGTTGCTTTACCTCTGGTAAGACCAGCAAAATATCCAGTGCCCTAGTGCTCAGTCCTCTGGTCAGATCAGAGGGTGAATTGGGGTGGGCACGTGATGGTCTTTTCCACCAGAAGCACTCTTGAGTTTGGCATTTCTCAAGCACAGCATGGAAACCTCAAGAACCATGTTGAGTTCCTGATACAGATAGGTTAAAAGTCAGCTGTGAAAATCAGAACACCAGTCACCAGGGTTCAGTGTGTGGAAATCTCATGCTTCACCTTGCAGTTCAGACATAGCCAGTGACCAATGCAGAGGGCAGTTTAAGGATACAGCAATGAAAATGTGGTCTTCTGATCTGGTGGGTCACAATGCACAGTGTCATGGCAGAGTGCATGAAGACTTAAGCTGCGCCTGAGCAGCAATTCCTTGCAATCTGCTTTAGAATCTGTTTTGAGAATGGAGCAGCTGGTAAACAAGGTGGTCCCAGCTGCAAAGCCAGTTCCCATTAGCTTCCCTTCAGGACAGAGGGACTGATTGGGAAGTGGCTTTGCAGGGGAGAGTGAAGTTAGTGCCTTGTGGATAAGAGACAAAGGTGCTTCAAAGTGGGTGAGGAGGAGTTGGATAAAAAGCAAAGCAGCTGTAGGGGTTGTATGATATAGTAGAAGAAAGAACAGATCATATGGATGGATTTGTCTTCATTATTTTGCCTTCTGGGCAGAGAATGCTATAGGTTGGGACACCAGGATGATTAAATGCTTGATAAATATAGATTATTTGATAGGACTTCTGACTTGGTTATTATAGTGTCAGTTTACACAGGAGACTGGTTTATTTGTAGTCTCTGCAGGACAAGAGCAAAAATGAATACCCACCTCATTTATCCCTTTTAAAGTAACATATGGATGGGCTAAGCCAACTTGTATGGTTCTATTTCTTGATAAACAGGGAAATAATATTGAAAAATTTATAAGCTTTATGTTGTTTAATAATCTCTGTTGTCTCACTCCTATTGTGTAATCTGCAAGAATAAATTAAACTAAATGAGCCTTTATGAAATTCCTATTTAACTTTTTTTTTTTTTTTTTTTTTTGTTTAGAATTTCCCCACAAGCTCTATAAAGCTCTTTACATTCCCAGGTTTTCAGACTGATCTTCCAGCATCTATTGTGTTTGCCTAAATATAGAGATGAAAAGGAAAACCTAGTTCTCTTAGATGTGCCCTCTGGGAATAATTACACTCATTTGACTAGACTAGCAGTTAGATCTGAATTATAGTCATGAATAAGTTAGATCTTAATTAAAATCATGTTTGGGTTCAAAAGGCAATGTCATACATGCAAAGAAGCTGCTTTGTAATATGTGGAAATTAATGTTAATAATAATTTGTGTATGAGATTTGGGGTTCAATTTATTCTTCATATTGCTCTCTCTGGTGCTTTACCCATATAAAAGCATATCCTGCTCCTGTTTCCGTATTTGAGTACTCTCAAAGAAATAAAAGGTAAAATATTACTAAACCAAAAAATGAAATGACCCATTCAATTCACATAAATATTTAAGGAGCTTTGTAATTGTAAAGGCCTTATCAGATGTTTGACAGTGTCTCACTTCTATTTGGAATATGTTGAAAAATTAACAATATCATAGTGTACTATCATTACTTTCTTCTAGAGACTGTCAGAGTTTCCCAGGAGGACAGCCTAGTCTCATATTTTTTCCTGTTCTGGTCTGTGCTGATCTCTATTATAAACTTACCAATAACTCATAAGTATATGTACATACAGAAATAATAATACAGCACTGTTTAAAACACTGTTGCATTTGGGTAACCATCAACCCTTGCTTTGATTTTTACAATGGTATGAAGATTCTTTGAGAAATATCTGCTTCATGTGGGAGATAAAGATGACTCTAAAGCCTACGTGGACTAACCAAAAAACTCCAAAACAACAGTGGCTGTGGCTGGTAAGTGACAACTACTTTGTGGTCTTTTTGTCTTGCTGCATGGTGGTTTAGGTCTCCAAAAACACTCCTGTTTAGCACAAGCAGGTAGCCTGAGCTACAACATGGAAGCTTGGCAGGCTTCCTTCTTCTAACATGTTTTATTTTCTGCCAAATGCTGTGTCTGAATATGTTTGGTGACAAAAGATCTTCCACTGGTTTAGTGACTATTTTGTCATTCTTTTTTATTTCTGAACAAAACTTTCTGAGAAAGTCAAAGTACTTTCTTTTTATATTCTCTAAGGAACACGTTGTTTCTTGAAAGGAGATGCTGTCTTTTCCTAATCCTAACCAACTTCTCTTTGACACTTTGATTCATTCATTTAAGAAAACAAGGAGGAGTCGGAGAGAAGGAAAGCTTAAAAATAGATATGAGCCTTTTTGACATTGTCTTGAATTAACTATTTTTGCCTTAAACTGAGATTATTTTGCCCAACAATTCTGTTCTTTTCATTAAATACACAGTATATGTTGAATACAATCCAGGCAGGTAGGATGTACTTGGTCACAAAGGAGGGCAGGCTCACGTGAATTTTGTACCTGTTTCACTGCTCAGGTTAATGAGCAATCTAGGAAAACTGATCTGGTCTAGAGTTGTACTTGGATGGAGGTCAGGTTGTGGTGTGTATTTAACTCTGCCTCCATTGCATTGCTGCCAATGCTGAGCTTGTGGACACTGTGGCTGTGTGGGCAGAAATTGCTCTGCACTACTCCCAACTTCTAGAGGTCATTTTAAACCACTCAGTGGCCAAAGCACTTAAGGCAAGCATGTGTAAGGCAATCTTTTTTTGGAGGAATTGTTTGTATATGAACAGGGCAAATAACGATGGATTTAAATTGCAATGAGGGAAATTTAGGCTTAACATTGAGACAAGCTTTCCAGCAGTTAAGCACTGGAGTTGCCTATCCATAGACCTTATTAAATTCTGTTTCCTAAAGATTTTAGAACGAATGAGTTGAATAAGGAATGATTTTGTTTAAGTTGACCTGTGTTTGGCTAGAAGATAAAGATTTTTCTGAGATCTTGATGCTTAGTTAAATCATTCAAGGAAATAACTCACAAGATGCAGAGGGTAGCTTTTTACACAGATTTGGTTTTAAGATGTAAAATATCTTAGAAAAACAGTAGAAATCTTAGGACTTCATCAACTAGATTGTAATGAAATACAAGTAATAAAATTATGCAGTACAATATGCAGGTACTGTAGTGATTGATAGGACAAGTGGTAGAGGGTTAAAACTTAAACAAGGGAAGTTTAGATTGGATATAAGGAAGAAGTTCTTTGCTGTAAGGGTGGTGAGGCACTGGAATGGGTTGCCCAGGGAAGCTGTGAATGCTTCATCCCTGGCGGTGTTCAAGGCCAGGTTGGACAGAGCCTTGGGTAACATGGTTTAGTGTGAGGTGACCCTGCCCATGGCAGGGAGGTTGGAACTGGATGATCTTAAGGTCCTTTCCAACCCTAACTATTCTATGATTCTATGATTCTATGTCCTGTTGTCTTTAAAGGCCCATTACACAGGAGGCAAAAGGCTTTGCTAGTCCATATCTGTGGGCAGTTCTGCTAATGGTGGCCCATCTCATCCCACTGTAGCCCCTGGTAGGGCTTCAAATGCTTCCTATGTCCTGGCCACAAACATGGGGACATGCAAATATGTGGGAATCATCTGTAATGGATGGTAGAGTCAGGAAAGGAAGAGAGATGTCCAAAGACACTCTAACAAGCTTCCTAGGTCTGAGCTGCGGGGCAGTCAGTGATAATCCCTCCGGGCAGGTTCTGATCTGATTGTCTTATTAATAATACCTTTACTAAATAACTGCGGTCCCTTTCCCTGCCTCATCTGTGGACAGATCTAACAGTGCATTAGCAAACTCTCTGGCCTCATTAATCTCCTGTTTAAAGCAAGCAGAGTGAGCAAGGCTTTGCTGTCTCAGCAGCCTCAGGGGAACAGCGGTCAGAGCATCACCCAAGAGGACGGGAGGTGAATCCTTCCATAGAAAGTCCCCCTTTCCACGAGGTGCTTGCATCCATAAAAACCGCAGCATGAATCATGTCCAAACAGAGGCTTTATGCATATTTCACAGCAAGGATGTACCTTGGAGAAAGGACAATGTTGTATCAGGTGCTGGAGGCTATTTTTGTTGGGAAGCCGCGTGGTCCCAGTCATCAGAAGAAGAACAGCAATCACATCTCCAGGTCCCCTTTCCCTCCTCCTGTCCCAGCTCTCCTTTGTGATGCTCTGTGAATTACCATCTACATCCCAGGACAGCCTGGCCTCAGATGAACGCCAGGGAAAGGCTCTTACATAAACCTCTTCATCCATAATGGATGAACAGCATCAAAATTCCACGGCAGCCTCCGGAGCCTTTCCGATGCCTTGCCCACAAATATCTCCAAGAGGCTAAAACCCCCCTGATTTAGCTCTGCACATTGATTAGAGAGAAACCCGGGTGTCTGGGCTCCCTCCTGCCTAGGGATTCTCCATCCTCAAAGGGTCTTTTAATGTAATCAAGTCCTTTTTGCACATGAAAGCGATGCTCAAGCCTGGGCATGCACAAGTCCAGCTCTGGGCTTGTTCAGCCCTGAAGAGGCTGAGTGTGAGATTGCTGTTGGGAAAGATGGTACAAATAAAACTACCAATGACAGGAGCTGCTGGCACTTTCCCCTATGTGTTCAGCTGCTGTTTGGTCACATAGAGGCTGTTTCATGGTCCTTTATGCTTTAGGATGAGATGTGGGGCTGAAGGAGGATGGGGATTTCAGTGCTGCATCTTGGATTGCTTGACTTTGAGAGCACAGTGGAGAGTCCCCATCTCCAGATCTCTCTCTGCAGGTCGAGGTTTGTAGGTAGAGGTGCTCTCTTTTGTTAAACCAACTGTGGAAAAGATCAGACAGGTTCTGGGTCTGTGTTGGGGTTGGAAATGGAAATAGCAGAGCTCCAAACTGAGCCTGTTTGCCTGGTGAGAGGTTTGCACCTCTGTAGGAGCAGGTAATTGGTACCAGTGGAAGAGGCTGGAGGGAAAAGGAAAAAGGAAAGGATAAGAGATAAAGAAAAAGGATAATAGATGGGAAGAAGATTGTAGTGAAAGATAAATAGCTGAGTTTGTGGCTTTTGGTTTCTAGAAGATACTAATTTTAGCTACTAAGTTCATAAGCTTTGGAGGTGTTTTGGCTCATTGCTCCAAGCAGCGGAAGGGCCAAGTGTTTCCCTTTAAAACCCATCAAGGGAAGACATGTCCCTGCTGGCTCTGCAAGAGGTGGATCAGAGGTCCAAGTCCATGTTGTTCACATGGCACTGAGGGCTGAGTCCATGTCTGCCCGTGGGATGGGATGCTGTGGGACATCCATGCAGCAGGAGATGTGCAGTGACCATTTCTCCATCACTCTAAAGGCTCAGAGCACGGCTGGGATCTGACAGGTCAGGAAAGGAAACAGGGTGAAAACCCACTGCAGATGCTGTAGAAAGCATGCTGGTCATCTCCTGCAGGTGAATGGATACAACCTGCCCAGTTGTGAATGATGAACTTGGGTTGAAGTAATGGGCACAGAAAGAGCCTCCTGGGCTGCATTAGCTGCTGTTCCTCAACACTTTTGTGTCCAAGGATCCCCTCTGTCCTCTCACATCAAAATCCACTGTTACTCAGTGGTGTCTCAACCATTTCCACGTCCCACCACATACAAATAAGGCTCCACTTCTGTGAGTCCATCATCTTTCTCCATTCTGTTTGTTGGCTGATTGGCCTGAATAGCACTATTTCTTCCCTTGACCTCCTGGGCCATGGATGTACAGCACTGCACACAACAGCATTTGTATTCTCTTATTCCAGTTGTCTTTTGCAGATCTGCAAACAACCCCAAGATGCTACATGGCAGTTCAGTGCCTGATTAGAAATGCATGATAATGGTTATTTCTGTGGATTATCCCACTTCAACATCTGCAGCGATGCTGTTGGCACAATGTGCAACAAGGGGGGAGAACATAAGTTTTAGCACCTATCAGTGTGCAAGCTTATGGGTACCCAGACTCCAAGGAAAAATGTGGTTTTGCTTCCTGTGATGCTGAAATTAGATGATTAGATGAAACAAGCTAGGACAGGCTGCAGTGATGGGGTGCACTGTCTCCTATAGCAGATTGTCCATTTGTTGGGGTATGTGGACCTGATGCAGTTAAGTCTCTTGTTAATTCATGTGCCTAATGGCAGTGCTTAGCACTGGGAGACAGTAAATCCTTGCAATGGGACACATCTCACTCAATATTAGCCATTCAATGTTAGATGCATTGTCTTGACTTGGCAGTATAAGGTTAATCATAGGATGGTTTGGGTTGGAAGGGACTTTAAAGCTCATCCAGTTCCAACCCCTGCCACGGGCAGGGACACCTTCCACTAGAGCAGCTTGCTCCAAGCCC
>JANHGB010011121.1:0-29204 GCA_026283785.1 Coracopsis vasa | reverse complement strand
TAGCCCCATCATAGAAGGCCACCAAATTGGTCAGGCAGGATTTCCCCTTAGTGAAGCCATGCTGGCTGTCACCAAGCCCCTTGTTATTTTTCATGTGCCTTAGTATGCCTTCCAGGAGAATCTGCTCCAAGATTTTGCCAGGCACAGAGGTGAGACTGACTGGCCTGTAATTCCCTGGATCATCCATTTTCCCCTTCTTGAAAATGGAGGTTATATTTCCCTTTTTCCAGTTGTTAGGAACTTCACCTGACTGCCATGATTTTTCAAATATGATGGACAGTGACTTAGCAACTTCATTCGCCAGCTCCTGCAGGACCCGCGGATGGATTTTGTCAGGTGCCATGGACTTGTGTATGTTCAGGTTCTTAAGATAATCTCGAACCAGATCCTCTCCTACAGTGGGCCCAAAGTCTTCATTTTCATAGTCCCTGTGTCTTTCTATGCAAAGAATTACTCTATCTAGAACTTTGTTGTGGCTCCTAAAATCTATACAAAAGATCTACAAGTATGGATATTTGAAACTTACTTCTCATCTAATTAAAAAAAAAAAAAAGTTGCATCTGCCCTTCATTAAATTGTAATAAATTTGCATGTTGTAGTTAATCATTGAGATTAAAGTACAGAAATGGGGTGTTCATAGTTTATGAACAGTAACATCTATTTTCAGATTTCTGTTCTGGACTGCTCAGGAATCTTAGAAAATCTGAGGCTATTCAGATTAAATTTTTTTGTGTTCAATAATTAGGCAGTAAGTTCTAATTAACCAAGTATGCTAAAGCCCGACTGATGTATTATTACATGAGAATCATGCAGCTTTCACTATTAAATACTGAGAAACAGAAACAAGATTAAGCAATGTACATAAAACCTAAGGAAAACATGGAAATTTCAGGTAAAAAAAATACAATCGGAATGAAAACCAGTTGCATATATTTCAAGGAAGTTACTACTTCTTATTCTTTCCACCCCACCCCCCCCGCCTCTCCTTCCGTCCTTAAATACATCCTTCCAAGCAGATAGGATCTCCCTGGGAGGAGGCGGGGAAAGGTGAAAATCTGTCCCTGCGGTATCTCAACAGAGACACCAAGATAACTGATGACCAGACAATTCTGGTAACATTAGCTACAAGACAGCTTTAGCACTGGAATATGTAGGAGGCATTAGTAATATATTTAGCATTCAACATATTTCAAGCTGCACTTAATGTTCAGTTTACTTTTTTATTCTTTTTGCCCACCTTGCCTGCAACTACTTAAATACAATACATGCAATCTGCAAACCACTGGGACCTACCTGTAAGCAGACACAACTGTGAGTTACACATCCAGCAGGAATCAAGGTAATTCAAAGAAACGAGAGACAACTCATCTTTCAGCACTTTCAGGATCAGTCTAGGAAGTTTGGGATCTTCCAGTGCATAATTTATTTCTGATTTTAAAACACTGAACCATCAAACTGAAATTTAACTCCAACAACAAAATAACAAGTGGAGGTGTGAGATAGAAAGCTTGGAGATGTAACTCCAAACCAGTAGTAGCTTTGTAGATGGAATAAAATTAAATTGAGTCCACAGCTGAGCACATAACATTGTGCTCTTCTTCATAAAACAAAATCACAGGTGTTTTTTTTTGTTGGAGTAACAGAGAAGAAAGAGCTTTCTTTCCTCCCAATTAAATTATTTCCAGAAAATATGTCCTTGCTAACAAAGTGCATGTCCTTCTATAGAGAAGAAAAAAGTGCCCCAGTAACAAATGAGAATCTCTACAGACTTTCTGATACATAACAAATTCTTTTAACCTGGAGCAAGATGGATTTATAATTGACAATCAGCATGTTCATAAAGAAAACTTGTATACTTTTAACATAACCTGAAATGTCAACAAATCACATAGCAGAATTGCTGTATCTTAAAAGAAAAAAATCTTAGTGAAAGTATCTTTTGTGGAACTGATATTAATTGGGTGTACTTTTTCTTTCTTTTAATTATGACATGGACTTCAGAAAGGTAGCAACTGAACATTTGCCTAATCCTTAGAACCCCCTAGTAATTCTGGAGGAACTTTATATTACTCCTGTTCTAGAGGGCTTTAAACTAATGCCTTCATTACAAGACTACTCAGTTAACAGGATGCCTCAAAGAACATCACAACTAACAAAATCAGCATCGTGTGGGAACAGATCTGTTAATATGAAAACCAACAATCAATCCACCCGTGTGACACATTAGTCTTGTGCCCGCTGAAAATGAAAATATGTGACTAAATTAAGGATTAGGTCAGGAAAGTCAGAAAGTCCTGACAAATTGTCGAACATCAACTCTTGCTATAAATGCAGCTGTCACGCTTGACAGCCATTTAACCAGGCAGAAATTCCCAAATAAATTGGTGCCCTCACTGCATGCTGCTCAACCTCTCCAACAGCTAATGGCTGACCTTCGAAGCACACTGCAAATTACCAGGAATATTCAACAATTATTTTTATGATGCTGTTACTGACAGACCATCTCCAATAAAGATTTATGTCCTACATACAAGAAACGTTATGACGCTTACTCATAAAAAGTTGAAGTGCCCCAAGAAGTATAACTCTTTAGCAGTCAGTAGCATCCCACCTTCGATGTTGTTCCACATGAGACTCTCACCACATTGTATTCAATTTGGCTGAATAATTATAAAAGAAAAATTTCTTTGCACTAACATACCAATTTTAATTAGAGATCATAACCCACTTTTTGCCATATTCAGGCCTTGCATTTTTTTGTCACCATTATTAATTATTTCATTATAAAAACAGCACCACAAGTTTTGAAGGCAATGAAGTATAGATTCAAAGGTTGAGTGTGAGGCAATGTCCACAAATCATCAAAAAATGAATACACTAAACTGTAAAAATTGTGGCATCAAATTTATACCACTTGTTAAGACCTAAAAGGGTATTTTTAAATTGCTTCATGATTGAAAAAGGCTGCATAATTAATCAGAAACACATCAAGCTAAGACTACTAGGAAAGTCAGAGAGAGTAATTGCCGCTATTATTAGGAAATCACCATATTATTTTCAGAAGTTTATTCAGTTGTTAGGTACTCAGCCAAAATACACCCCTTTGCTCTCACAGTGAACCATGATGACATACCACAAATTAAAGAAATGAAGAAAACAAAATACAGAGACATTATGGACATAGTTTTTGTCTTTGAATGTCAGTTTAAATTGTAATGAGCCCTTAGGCAGGAGAATTGCAGAGGACAGCAATGACTAACTCTTTGGTCTCTAAGCAATAGCAGGTATATGAACCAACAATACTGGTCCTAAATCATAGTTTTTGTAGGTAAAATAGAATCATAGAATCAATTTCCCTCCAGGTTCACAAAGGACCCAATAAGGAGTTCTCTCACACAGTACTGCTGTCATTGCAGTGAAATACTTAGAAAAATATTCTGTAATTTAATGGTTAACATAGCTAATATTTTTTCTATAGTATGTTATCCTGTGCTCTCCTTAAATGGGAAACTTGAAGGAAGGAAATTTTTCTGCTAGGATTGTGGGTTTTTTCCAGTATTTATATGTTCAAATGAGCAAGTAACATACTGAGGTCCCCTAGGATACATTCAGCACCATTCAAAGTATGTGTGAACAACATACATACATAGTTTTTTAACTACACTTTCACTACACAAATTCTACACCTTACCATTAATTAGCTGAATTGCAGATGAGCCAGACATGAAACTACACAAAATTTGGGTGCAGCAAGTTCATAGAAAAGCCATTTTTCTATATTTATCTGTTACTGATAAGAAACTTCCAGTGTCAGGACTACTGAACTGCCCTGCAAACTGGAGATCAGGCAGTGCTGTGTTTTACAGATCAGCCACCCAGTTTGTTTAATGCACTCAAGTGCAAACAAACAATGACAATTCTGGTTTTGCATATTTAAGGCGTTGAGTAATGCCTGTGGCTTGCTGAATATCTTTTTTTATTGAAAATTGAATATGTCAGCTCAGTCATCACTT
Organism: Coracopsis vasa; assembly: GCA_026283785.1. Classification (NCBI taxonomy): domain Eukaryota; kingdom Metazoa; phylum Chordata; class Aves; order Psittaciformes; family Psittacidae; genus Coracopsis; species Coracopsis vasa. Next base: position 25,191 of record JANHGB010011121.1, on the reverse strand, counting down.
TAATTTGTTTTAAAAGATTTATTACAGTTTGATGGTTTTTCTCTTGCTTGATTTTCATGTATTTTTTCTGAGAAAATTAGAATCATTGGAGCTTCCACTAGAGAACAACTTCATCAATGTGTCAGTAGGAACACGATTTTAATAAAACGCTTTGGTAAAGTTTCTTAACGAAACATTTTTAAACTTTTTAGGAGGTATGAAGAATTCATGGGGATAGAGAAATGGAAAGTAGAATGCTACCAACTCAGTGGAGCTGATCTTTAGTATTTTATATTTACTAGAGTACTGTTCTGAATTTGTCAGCTCTCTCCTCTGTTTCTTATGCATATACAGGTACTCACACAAATCTTTATATTAACAACTTCTCTTGGCAGTATTTGAGACAGTATTTAAATACTGACTAAAAGCCTGAAACATTCAGACATCTAGAATAAACTTGTAATTTATTATTCAAAGGGTTGTTAAAAGGCAGAAGGTGAATTTAAAACAACCTTTACCAAGCCTTTCTTGGGACACTGGGAAGCCCTTTTCAGCTGCCATGACACAAAACTGAACACAAACTGCTGGTCACAGCATGCAGGTGGGTCTGTGCAGGTCTGTCACAGGGGGCTTGGAGGACATAGCCATGGGTGCCACTCAGCTGAGGGCTAAGCACATGCCAGAGTGACATTTGGCTCCCACTACTGCCACTGCTTTTTGTGTGGACCCTCCATTCAGGCTTGTTTATGGGTCATTGCAATGTGTCTTCCTTTCAGTGCAACTCTCATAACCCAGCACAGAGAAAAATTAGAAAAGTCAGCACAGGGAACATCAGTAACAGATGTCAATCAAGCCTGAAAAGCAGAGAAATATTCCTTCCTGTTGATGAACTCTAAGGGTTTGCATCTGGGACACTAATTAGGCAAACAGGGTTCCGTTTTGGGAATCTCATAGACTGAAAATCATCCTCCCATAGGCTGTCAAACTATATAACATGCAGCCAATATACTTTTATCATAGCCCTCAATCCCCTCCATTGTGTCTGTTTTCAATAAGTGACAGGTCTCCACTGACTGCAGGTTATCAGCAGTGGCCAGCTCCAGCCATCTGACAGTGAGGAAACTTCAAATGATGGTGCTGGTGTTGCAGTTGTACAGTAAAATATTTGTTCATTCCCTTGATACTCTTTGTTACCCTGAAACCCTAAAAGTATTTTTTTCCATCCTTGCAGTTATCTGCCAGCTGTGCAGAGCACTGAATCTTCTTCCTGAGCGCTGGAGCCTTGTACCAAATAAGGCTGATACAGGAAAAGCTCTCCCAAAATTAAGGGATGCAATCATCTTTTGCTTTTACAGCTCCTTTCCAGTGCCACCACAAACAAATTAGCTGGTGGTGGTGTTGCTACCACTGCTTTAACCATGAATGCTAATAACAAAAAAAGCCACAATATGGAAGGAGGAGATTCACGCTATGGATCGCAAGGCAGTGACAAACACATCAGGAGAATTTACTGAAAAGACCAGAGCTCAGGAAATGCAGCTCCAAATCTGCACCTATCCTACCAAAGCAATACATATGGCAGAAGTGGCAGAAGTATAGCATAGACATAAATAAAAAGCAGGCTACTTAAAAGGGAGAAGTTTCTGCAAAGCAGGAGCAATTATTCATAGTGTACACATTGGCTTCGTGGCCATAACTGCAGTGGCAGGTAGAGTGTATTCCAGCTCAAAACAAACTCACCTCCCCTGCCTTCCTGCAAGTCAGACCCCATCCTGACAATAAATAGTCCTTCAACATATTTTTCATTAGGCCTTATACATCTCTGGGCCTTATATGTACAGGTACAAAAATGCTTTGAAATATAATTTTAAAAAATCTAAATTGAAAACAGCTAAATATATGCATAAAGTCGTTATAGTAAGAATAAAATCAAAGTTTAAAATCTTATTTCATGAAGCTTGAAATAAAGTATACCCTATTTATATATGTTACAAAGCATTACACTTTCCTTTGGTATCAAACTGTAATATAATATAACTTAAGGCACTCTCTAGGTATTAAGGAAAATATAATACGTACCTGCATAGGAATTCTACTTTGATTTAGAAAATTGTCTGCCTCCCACAAATTACTCTATGCCAGCAGAAACATTTAAAAATAAAATACCCTATTAGCCAGCTAAAATTACTTAAAATGAACATTTGATATAAGCTGTATAACAGACATATGAAAACACTAAGAGTGAGCCACATCCAACATGGAAACAAAACACTATCACCAAAATACAAATGCTGTCAGCTCTGCATTCCCCAGCTTCCCCATGAAGATCCAGCCTAAATTAACGTGCAGCAAGACAGCAAAAGAAACCGAATGCTAAGAAACACAAAGTGATGTATAAAGGAGAGGAAAGTCTGAACTACACAGATTCCCTTTTGAGTTTCAACATTAATTGTAGCAACTCAGGAAAATGACAGGCATCATTTTCAGTAGCTAAAAGCAGACCTCTCTTTGACATGAACTGTCAGCTGAAATAGCAAACAAAACATCAGGACACATAAGTAGGATGAGGAATAATATAGAAAAGATTATAATGTCATTATTTAAAGTCCCAATTCGCTCTTGCCATTTGAAACCTGGTGCTCAGTACCTATATCATCATCTCAGATAGCATCCTACTGGACTAAACGGATTTCAGAAAGTGGCAGTAAGAATCATTATTGACATGCAAAAATTTTCTAGCAAAGTAAAATTGTTTAGAGAGGAGGCAAATGCAAGAAGATATTAAAATATAAGATTTACTAACAACACGGAGATAATGGAATCTTGTTCTCTAGTCTCTTGATGTGAAAATTCAGGGGCAGCATGTGAAACTAAAAGGTCACAAACAAGGAAAATTATTTCTTTTGATTCAAGACTTAATTAGACAGTTGAAATCCTCACCACAATGATATTGCTGAGGCTGTGAATTTAGTCAGATGCTAAGAACTGTGTATTTATTTTTTTTTACAGAAAATGGGGGCAGTCAACGTTACAACATTAATTTAGAGAAAGGAATTCAGATATTAGAATTAACCAAATTCTTGCCAGCTAGGACCAGATATTTCCTGGTATGCAAGTTATTTTGTCTTGCTTGAAACGGCTTTAGTTGCTTTCCTCATGTCAACTTAGACAAAGGGCACAACCTGAAACCAAACACTGTACAGGCTCAAGCTCAAATCAATGCTCTCTGCCAACACCTACATTTAAAGAGGTCTTCACACCTATTTATTATTTGGAAGCTTTTGATTATATTTCAGATTCAATGTTTGGTGCTGTTACTTTCTGAAGTCTGTGTGCATCAGAAATATATATCTACTCATTTCTGTCTACCCAGAGATGATATAAGTAATTCCCGTGGGGAGAATTAATGCCAGTGGCAGCAGTAGCTGTAGGAGAGTCCAAAATATCCATAGAGCAATAGTGGGAGCCTAACTCTCAAAATTCAGACTCCCAAATTTAAACTAGGGGTCCTGGAAAGGAAGATAGTGAGAACAGGGTCAAAAGGTCTAGGATCAAAAAACCAGACAGGCACAGAAAGCAACCACCACCACAAGGGATGAGATGGACAGGGTAATAAGAGCAGTCATTGGGACCACAGAATTTTAAGAGAGAGCTGAAAGGTGCTAATTTCTATAGCTATGATTCTGTCAATTTTTAACAGTCTGCAAGTACTTACTATTTTAAAATACCTTCCTAACTACAAATAAAGCAAGAAACCATATGAATAATATATAGTATCTGATGTAAATGCTCATCATTCGGTGATAAGGGAAAAAATATGAACACACCTCTTGTCTCCCCCTCACCCCGTTCCCTCCCAAAAATATTTTCTCTGTTCTTGGCTGTATCAATGTGAATGATTGATTAATTTTGGAAATAAGGACTGAGATTTCTTTCACTGGTTATTAGTGTGGTAGCTGCAATGTTTCAAGTGAACAGCCTCAACTTCCAATTTACATTAAGATATGTCCTTTTTTTTCACCATCTCATGATCCTGCATATTTTTCACTCTGTTTCTGACTGAATATGCATGTTGGCAAGATGTTTTGTTCTGAGCTTGCTTGGTGGACAAAAGGATGCGTATTCTTCTACCAGCACAGTTGAATTCAAATGTGCTGTCTGGAGTTTCACCAGATGGCAATGAACTTCATGTTGTGTTTTACAGAGCTCTCAAATAGATTACCAAGCAATCTAGAAAAGGTAAAGTGACGTAGTTGCAACTCACCTAAATAGTGAAGTCAATACTGCCAGTCTTGATAAATTCTTCAGACAATAGTATAATATGTAAAGATTCATGTTTCAGTAATGATGTGCATGTCCAATCCAGTGTACAATGCAATAGAGACACAATAAATAATCCGCAGCTGCTTTTTCTGTTTGTGCCCTGCACAGAGTAATTGCTGGAATAGCAGTTAAAGTGTGAACAGATTTTATTTTAATTTAGCTTACTGTACAAGACTACTATATCCTGCCAAAACTGTAGTTTCCCTATTCCCTTTCTTTTCAGTTATAAAGAGTAAGACAACAGCAGCTCTGGAGACGACAAACACATAGATCAAAGTTTCTGGACTCCCATGTAAAGACACCTAAAATCTGATAAGCAATGTACAGCTAGGATTTGGGAGACAGAGAAATTCTTACATTTCAGAGCTGAAATAACTGATAGAAAGCTTGTCTTTATTTTACACATTCAGGATTTTTCTAGCCCTATGTCCTGCCCACTACATCAGCACTGTACAACGGTAATAATTCAGAAGCATATCTAAACAGGTATTTAAAAAAATAAATAAATAAATGTAGAAATAAGACAGTTTTCCTATTAAGGAATACTTCTATGAAGCATTCTTTTTCTAAACACAAAAGTACCTATTCATCCCAGCCTGTAAAACACATTTCCATATGTGGGACCTCTATTGCAGCAACAGTTTATTCCTAATGCTCTTAACCTTCCTAATTCTCTCTCATTCAACAACACTTTCCCAATGCTTTTTGAGAAAAATAAACCCTTATGAAGCTATCTCAAACACCAGTTTTCAAAAGTGGGGGATTTAATATTAATCTCTGTTAATAAGATCTCTCTATTATTCTAAATTGAGACTTATTCCAGATAATCTAAAAGAGGGTTAAATCAAAGTAGCTTGAGTTCACTGGGGAGTTGCTGCAGTCTCACCTTAGCAGATCACTAACCCACCTTTTGCATCTCTCCAGGGGGACATTTCCTTTAACACAGAGATTGACGTCACCTAAGCAGCATCTTCCTGCCTTGATCCTGTTGGTAGAGTGACAGTAACATCACTAAAGGATATTTCATACTAGTACAGCTTTGCTATTCTAGCTTCCAAGAAAGCTACTTTGAGGGCACACTGACCATTTAGAAGTTATTAATAGAATGAACAACTTCCATAATATCTAATTAGTATCTGTTGCAGAGCTCTGTTTCTATTTTAAGCTGCCAAATGCTGATTTCCGTTTTTGTGCAATTACATACCTACTTATGTGTTACATAAAGTTAGGTCAATAGCTTTATGATTTAAACACTATGTTGCCACTGCATCATGAATACAAGAGCTGGGATTTATAAAATACAGCATGGCTTGAAGCTGGAAGCTCAGAGCAATGGTGTAAAATAACTTTGTAGTTATACCTCACCACTAACATACTCCACAAGCAGACAGATATATTTGTTTTGAGACTTTGAAAAAGTCATCTATCTTTCTCAGCAGCTTTTGCACAGTATTTTTCCCCAGATGCCTGTCTTTTTTCTACTACTCTTTCTCAGGCATGTCAATACATACCAACCATTCTTATCTTATTACTTTCAATATGCTGCTCTTATATAAACCTTCATTTGATTATATTACTGATTCAACTGCATTATTTTTTGCATAGTTCCTTATTTTATTGTGAAAAATTAAGCTGTATTTCATAAGTATGATAATTTTTAGAAATCAATATTCTCCTTGTTTACAGATAAGAACCTCAGAATTGGCTTGGTTCTTCCAATAAATACTGTATTACCAAATACTTCTAATAAACTGCACTTCCAACTTTCCTGAAACATGTTACCTGTGTTGCTATTTAAATATGTGTAAAATATTAATCAAAATATCCAAATACATACATCTCAGCCTCCTCAGAAATGAGTTGGACACTTCTGCAGGCATCTCTAAAACTCATCAGTAGAGCTCACAAAATGTACACGAGTGTTAGACTACACTTTGAAAGGTGTGTGACTTACTTGACTTTTACTGGAAAGACTGAGTTCAAAACAGTCCTGGGTGACAAATAATAACTCCCGGGTCAGCTTTCTACACGATGTAATCCAGACTGATGTGAAATCCCACACCCCTCAGCTCTAGGAAAGTTGTGTCTCCAAGAGCACAATCTTAATTTCTGAGTTCTTTCTGTACAAATAATTATGGATCTGCGTCAAAATCCTACAGGCACACTACCTTTTGTGCCTCCTTCTACATGTGAAGTTAAACACAGATTTCCAGGAAATGTAATTTATAAGATATAAGCCTTCTATGAGATAGGCAAATCTGAAGATGAAAGAGCAAATGCAATTTCCATTCCTTTTTAAATATTACCAAAACCCAAAGCAAAAATCCTGCAAGAACTCCTACAATAGAAAATACCATGACTCTGGATGTTATAACCATTCTGAGAAAACTGAAACAGAGGAGGAAGTGGTATACCAGAAAGAGGCACTAAATTCAGAGAATTAAAAATAGAAAGCCACTGTAATCTTCAGTCCTGAGCAAGTACTATATTTTCAAGTTTGGCGCATAAAGTATAAATTCCTCATAATTAAAAAAAAAAAAAAGTTAACAGTCAAACTAAAATAGAACTGAATAGGAAAAAGGACCCTAATCATTGCATTTGGAAAATGTTTTCTTGGAACCACTAGTGATGGTTCAGTCCCTGATCTTGTTCCCATTTCTTGGCATCGCACTTTTGCCCCTGATCAGCAATAGGAACAAAAGCAAGATCCACAAAAATTAACAGCTGGAAGTTTTATTATAGATTAAATCAACTGAACACTAACACATAAGAAAGAATTAGCAACAAAAAAACCCCGCACACTCTATCGGTAAGCAGCCTTGATGAATTGCAGAGCTGAGCTGCAGAAAAACCACTGGGGCATGGTGGTGGGAACAGAAGGGAGATTTCACCATCCCTGCTCTCAGGATAGAATAACCATCTCCATCCCAGCTGTTACTTTGCATACACTCTGTGTATGAGAATTAAAGGAGCATGGCAGTGCTTCAGATAAACTTTCTGGAAAAATTAAGGGCTCCTTTCATCAATATTTATTTATTTCTCATATTTTAGCTTGGACTCAGTTCTGCTAATTTTGCTATATATACTTGCAGGACTTGATTAAAGCACTGTGTGCCACATGTACAGACGCCAAAAAAGAAAATCCTTTTCAATCCTCAAATGACAAAAACTAGTGGTGCAGGACTCTATGAGGGCTTTTTTTTCTGGCTCTAATTCCTCAAAAGGGATCCAAAATGCAAACATGAATTTGGAACAAAATTCTGAAACTGAGGCACCACTCTCAAACACAAACAGACACAAAGATGACTTTACCACCAAAGATTTTGCTTTGTTTTGCTTTTTGGGTTTTAGGGGTTTTTTGCTATTGTTGCCCCCCCCCCCAAATTGAAGCTATTCTATCAACAAAATGTCAACTGAAACCACTAAATCTATTGCATGAGTGATGGCTCATTCATTGTAGAGATTTTTCAAGAACAGCACGAAACGACCCTTGCAATGCTGGCAAAGTCAGTGTCAGCTTGAATTACAAGTTACATAAATCTAGGTTACACAGGTTGCATACCCTAAAATCTGATCCAACTTGTGCAGTGAATTATTTGGCAAGGTATCTGTTTGCAAATCAGACTAGCTGATTTGACACCTTTTTTTCCCACTCTGCCATTTTCTCCCGTGGTTCAACCTTCTCTTTCAGTTTGTGTTTCCAGGAAGCAGCAGTGACCAGAGGAAATTCATTCTACTTTTCCTCCCAAATCAAAATCTCATGAAAGTTCTCCATGTGTTTTCCTTGTCTGGAGAAAGCAGAATGAGAGCTCTAGAAAGGCTAAAAGAAAATATCTAGAATAATGGTGAGTGGGTTAAACAAATTAAGTAATCAATCAAACACTATGTGCAATCATTTCTTCTAAAATACAATCAATTTTCTGGAAGAAAACCCCACACACATTAAACTACCACTTAAATCTGTTCCAATATGTATTTAACTACAAAAGGGCAGGAGTTTTAGCATAGTATTTCAACATTAACTTAGCCTAAATACCCAGAATACTGGTATTTTACTCAGCAATTAACACAGTTTGCACTATGGAGCTTATTTTCTTTCAAAAAAATCAATTCATCTGCTTCATATATGTTCCAGAAGGAAGCAAAAAAAATCTATTTCTAAACACTTTTATAGAGCAAAATAATTTTGTTGCTGAATGGGCTTATAGCTGCCGTCCTGTGAGGTCAAATCTCAAGAGACTGATAATGTACTAATGTCTTTACAGTTTCTTTCTTTAAGCACTATTCTTTACAGACTCTTATTTTATGATGAAAGAACATTTAATTCAACGACACAGAATCAGTACCTCTAAGTATCTGTGTTTTCTTTTAAGAAAAAATTATATGTACAACTTATAAATATATAACGTGCAAAATAGGAAAATCTGGAAAGCTAACACATTCTAAAACACATACATTGAAACAAAAGGTGCAATCTCTTGGAATCTTTACCTCAAACTCATGGGTCTGTAAACCTCAATCACACTGCTCAGGCTTCTCTCCAAACTGAACCATCGCAGCCTCTCCTGTTTCCCCTCTTAAGCCTGCTGCTCTACTCCTTGATCATTTTACTTACCTTCCTCAGTAACTTCTCTAACTTCACTTCCTTCCCAAGATGCGGGAATCAAAGCAGCACTCCTTAAGCTATGGGCACAGCAAGATTTTATATAGTGACAAATGACATTGTCTGCCTTGTTTGCACTGGGGGTTTTTTTATGGTTTAATTTTATATAAATATCAAGTTGTATGTAATATACCTAGGACATACTAGAATTTTGTAGCAGATTCCTGTTTATGAGTTTGGTTCTTAGACTCTTCCAAAATGAGTCTACAGATAGGCTACAAAATAACTTGCCTTTTAGCTTGAGAAGACAGTGACAGCAGCTATAGATTTATCTGTTCAGTTATAATGTTCTCATGCAGAAACATTAACACAGAGAAGATAATGCATAAGCAGAGAAATGGTTAGAGGTGTCCAAGTAGTGCCCATGTCCATCTGATGATGGACAGAGGCCTCAGCCCTTGATTAGCAGTTACAAAGCCTGCAAGATAAGGTTGTTTCCTTTCTGAGCAGACTCTCCAGAGGTTTTGAGTTTCCATAAAGGACTCAGCAGGGACTAAAGGCAATCACCCAATGTTTGCTCCAGAGGCAGCCAAGCATAGTAGAGAGCCAGTGGTAGGAGCTGGACATAATCAAGGTTACCTGTGGCAACCACTTTTTAACCACTTGCTTTTCAACCAAGAATGGGCAAGAGTAGCTGAAGTAGCTTAGTCAGCTACTCTCTACTTAGCAGAATAGACATATTCCCCTTGCAGTGTGTTTCTCTTTGTAACAAATCCTCTCTACTCTTCCTTCACCCTAGGAGGTGGAGGTGCAGGGTGCACACCAAAGCCCAGTTCATACTCAAAGCAGCCCTGCCGATATGGCTATCCAGAATTACTCGTTCAGTGGAAACCAGCCTTTTACTCGGAATTTTAGTATTTTAGAATTTGATCAGAATTATTTTAAAGAATACAGAAATAATAATATCTAGTTACATCCCTTCCATAAACCTTCCAACCCTGCTTGTATTTTTACAAAACAACAAATTCCAGCCTCAGTCTACTAGCATAAAGGAGAAGACAGTAATATTTTTAATATGATTCTGAATTATAAACAATGAAACTGAATTATGCAGGAAGTAAAGAACATTAGTTCTTCAATACAGGTCAGTACATTCACCGTGTCTCACCTGAAGTTCCAGGTTTTAACTAAATAATATTTGGAATAGGTTTCAGCATAAACACTAACCTAAATTCATGGCTTGAAATAGGTGGTTACCAGATATTTACAAGATCTTGTTTCTTAATCCTCAGGCTACCAAGAAGAGCTTCACTTTTATTCCATGCTGATGTCCTTTATGATCTGGGACAAATATTAAGTGCATTCAGGCAACAGGGACAATGTTCATAGGCATTAAAGCAGCACAGAGTACACTACCACTGCCTTGTCATGTTCCTTAAATGTTTTGCCCAACTTTTTCTTATGACACTGCCCAGTCTGAGCATCTGGCTAAAGCCACTGGTCATCCCCCACCTCCCTGCACACCAGAAAGGCTTGTAGTATCTATTACAGGTTTTCTTCAGGGAAAGGGGAAAAGCAGTTGAGACTGTGACAGACTATATTCTACAAAGAACAGAACATTTTTTCCAAGGTTCACATGACTTGGGCAGGTTTAAACCAACCAAAAATCCTGTGTACTGGCTATTTATCTTTTTCATTTTGGCCTCAAAGCAGACTATCCAACAGTTGCATTTCTTGCTCTCTCAGGGACCAAGTTACTCCTGGCTGACTCTTACCTGCCTCCAAGTCTTCTGCACCCCTCTGCCATGTGGGCCAGTATCCTTTGCTCAACTTAATTTTGGCAAAAACCTCGGCACAAAACCCATGACCTTTTTATGACTATAGGTCAAGCCACTTACCAAAACCATGTTCCATGTAGTTAGATCATTGGTTTTGCCTTTCCTGTATTTCTGTCTGATACAACAGTCTTTATGAGTGAACTTTACAGCAAATAATCCATCAAAAGCAACACATAGAGCATGCACATCTTTTGATCTAAAATAATACACTCATGTTCTGCACTCTTATCCGCAATGCAGGTGGCAAAGTCAGAAAAAAGCTGCTGAAATATTAATCATCTTGGGTACAGATGGAAAGGCTTTGGATTGTGGGCAGAGAAGAGAGAATAAGAGGGAGAGGAAGAAAGTAAATCAGGCACACGCTTTTACCTCAATATGTCAGAGCAGGTACGGAGTAAGAAATAATCTGCACATTCCTGCAGAAGTTAATATGGCTCCTTTCTTGGAAGCTGCAATGGCAGCCTTTTCACAAAGCAGTTCCAAATCAGTAAATAAAACAAGATGCAAAAATTTTAGCTACACAGCATGTAACTAGTTTTTAAAAGAAGTTCCAAATTAATTAACACATCATATTTTCGTCTAGTGCACGGTTGTATTTGGTTCAGGGAAAAAAAAACAACCTATTTTCCACCCTATGATCATTTTGTAATCTTTAATAAGCAACTACAATTTAAAAGCACCTAGATCAACAAGTTTAGAATGATTGGCTGTATCTGCATCACAGAGATAGTACACCTTCACTAAGGCAGAATAAGGGTGATTGCCCATCAATCCACGGCACATTTGTAAGAAGGAAATAGAGCATGCAACTAATCCTCCAGAGTGCTGGTATTTTATTTGAGGAGATTTACTCCATGCTCTGTTTCACCCAACCAAAGAGGCAGTTACTTTAATTCAAGAGATTTGTGTCCAACATTTTTATTCGCTATTAAGATTTAGTGTCTTTAATTTGGAAAAAGATTTTTCTATTTTCTGTTTGTCTTACATGAAAACAGGACAGCTGAAATACAAGTTTATCCTACAAGGTGGCACCTGACAGTAATTTTGGGGCATTAAAAAAATGGTGCATTTAGTACCCTCAGATTCTTCTGAAAGAAGTCAAAGAATTCACAACAGCCCAGAATACATCTGTCTTCTTGTTGTTAACGAACTGTATTTTGTTGTATAAAAGAAACAAAATGAAAGCTCAGCATCGTGAGTCAGCTGCATGCAATATTAACATCATGTCCGTTATGGGCCTGAGGCAAGACCCACTAAAATCAGTGGAAGATATTCCATCTACTTCAATAGGTTTTATATTAGTGTCTAACTCAGTAATTTACAAGGTGAAATCTGGGCCCCACTGAAGGATAATGTTAAAGCCCTCATTGACTTTTTTGTAGGAAAATGGGATTATTCTTACCGCAGTTAATGGGCAAACAAAATACTCTAGTTGCCTGCTACCTGTGTACTGAAGAGCAGGTCGGGTGAATGATACCTCTGATCCATTATTTACCTTGTGTGATGTTTTATATTAAGGCACAGAGATCAATAGAAAAATAAGAAAACTAGAATAATTTCTGAGTACAATATAAAAGCATCAGCTTTATTCTTAAAATAACAAACCATATTCCCTAACCTTCCTCCTTTGTGTTTTTGAAGATATAAAACCAGTATTACCTTTAATGCTTTATATTAGTTTAGATTTGGGGTGGGTTTTCTTCTTGCTCTTATTTTAGCAATTCCACCAAATGGTGGACCGTACCCATGAGATCACACCTAATTATGCACAGCTACTGCTACACAGGCTTCATTTGCTCCTCAGCTTACTCCGCTGAACAAGATCAGAGTTCTTTCTTCAGTAAAATTTTTTGGGGACATGTTGCAAGCAGCCACATCTAGGCAACTTCAACCTGAGAATTAAATCCCAGTCACTGTCAGAGATGAAATATGTTATTATACTAGTATTGAGTATGAGTATCTATAACTGATTTAAATGATGCCTTTTACAGACTACTTGAAGCATATTTCAATCTCTATTTATAGCATGTAATCAGATGTCTAGCACAATCCTTCCTATACAGACTTTCACATCTTTTCTGGTGTCTCTAAGGCTATTCGTGGAATATAAACAGCATCCAAAATACTCTCCATCAGTAAAGCTACTGCTGAAGGGTATTTATTTTCTATTCAGTAAACAATGCGTAAATATCTATGCAAAGTTCTCTTCTTCAGAGACCATTTCCCACTCTTAACACATACTCTAAAGTGCAACATGTATCATCTGACACTTGAGAAAGCAAACAGATCCAGTTAGGCCAAAGCCAAAACTTCCCAACATGAGAGTCCTTTTAGCCAACAGCACTGATCTCACTCAAGATACGAACTCCATTATTTAGTTTATTTGGCCTAATGAGATAATTAAATACATCTAAAAAATTAAAGGTCTAAGCCCTGAGACTAGCCCGTCTGATCTTCTGTCTTTCTTCATCAAGACTGGCGTAAAGGAATTTTAGCTGCTGAGCAATTGCTCTCTGTTCTTTCAACCCCACATAACCCAGGTATCAGTCAAATGACACGCTGACACAAGTCTAACAGTGATTTCTATTCATCACGTATATGTAAAAAGCCCTTAAGTGTTCTTAGTCAATGGCTTTCTTTTCAGCATTGATGTTTGCTTCTGGATCCTCCCTTTGTCAAAGGGGCCTGGGTCGGCTGAGATGGGCAACAGGACTAGGAGCCAGTGGGATAGGACAGGCATGGACTAACACATGGTTCATGGTGGCTGAACCATCAGCTGTAGTGATGAGCTATCCCACTGTCCAGCTTCTAAGGAATCAGGCCACTTACAAGCTCTGATTTATTATGGAGAGGCTTGTCATTAATATTTTCTATTTAAATCAATGAAGTAGAATTTTCCAGCTTCCTTGTTTGGTGGTTAACAGTGATAAGCAGCTTCCTGGGGAGGACTGATGGCTCCAAATCTTAATTTCAGCATCCTTTATTTTATGAAAGAATATAAAATTGTAAAGAAGTACTTGCTATACATGAATATACATCACTTTATACATCAGCCTGCACTAATATATCATGATATGTTCCTATTCAACGATACATTTTTATTCAAAAGATGGCTGCAATAGTCACAGAATCACCTAGAAAGATCCTAATACATTCAACAGAGGAAGATCACAAACCTGCTGCTTATGCCTTGCTCTTGCTTTGAGCAGCAGAATCTCCTCTGCCTTCCTGCCCTAGGAATTTGCCAGGTTTATGACTACAGCTTGTCAAAGTCAAATAGCAGACAATGGAGCAACCTTCACAAAAGGATAACAACGTGACATTTCAAATAATAAGAGCAGCCTGACCAACACTGATTTTCTGTCTCAGCTTTTACTACTCAGTTGCTAGAAATGAAGATGTGGAACATCCTTGGAGTCCCTTCTACCAGTAACTGCATGTGCGTGACTTGGGCTTTCTCAAATACTAAACTAAAATACTACTATACTAAACTAAAAAGCAGCAGCTCCTACTGAAGGTTCATGCTAACCTCATCAAAGACATTTTTTGACCTCACCCTGGGTACATATGTTTTGCACTTCTATTGCACTTTACAATATTTTAAATGGCAAAATACATTATTAAAAATCTAAAAAACCCAAAGCCTAACTTCCTTTATAATCTGAGATTCTGTTTTCATATAGTGAAGGCAGATGTGCAAATGTTTGTTTACGCAGTTCTTGATAGTAAGCATTTGCCAGCAGATGCATGAAATTAATTTCTGCCCTAGTATTAAAAATCATTTCCTTGATTTAAATGTCTGATAAAGAAACAGTATCATAAAGTGGTTTAGCTGATGAAGCAGCACAAATAGAAACAATAGTTGCTATTTTAGAATTGCTATTTCTATTTGCTTAGATTGCACACTGTGTCTTTCAGGAAAACAAATAATTATTTGTAAAGTCTTCCATCCAAACATTTTCCTTTTGAATGAATTTCCAAAAGCAACATGGGAGAACATTCATTTTTAACTGGAAAACTAATTTTAGCATCAGGCTAAGATTTCTGTAGGTTTCATGCAATCAAAAGAAAGCATGGGATTTCATACTTCTGCCCCCCCTCCTTATTTATCAATTTATAAGGAGTACTGAGCAACTGAAGGAAAACATTACGATATTACTAGTGTATTTTTGTTTTGGTCTCAAGTGTGTGTTCACAAGATGCATTTGTGGCAGACAGAGATCAAGTAAGGAAAGGGACTTGTTACAGAAGCAACGCTCCTCTTAGATTCCTTGTTGATTTGTGGAGTTTTCACATTTACAGAAGGCTTTCAGAGAATTTCTGATGTATCCATCCATGCAGACACGTGGAAAAGAAGATGCCACAATTCAGACCCTCCCTATACTTCAAGGATTCCCAATACTTGAACTGACAGCTTCTGTGTTTCTTAATTAAGGTCTAACTGCTAGCATGGTTTTACCTACTATAAATACATTGTTTTAAGCAGAACTGCCTCAACAAGAGAAAGTGGAGGAAAAAAGAGTGGATTTGCATTTTCCCACCTAATGCACTCATCCAGTCTATAGATTGGTCCTGAACATGAGCTGGTAGAGCTTGAGCCTTCAAGCGGCCACCAGGCCAGTAAAATTACACAGTAGCTATTCAGAAAGCAGGAAGGGAACACCAGGGGTAAAAATTATTTAATGGCTTAAGCATGGACTAAGATAGGTATCGAAAAATTCCTAAAACAAAGGAGACTAAATTTGGTTCATTTCATTATTAAAAGTGTGCAATGATTTTGCTATTACAAACAAATAATTAAATAGTCTGCTTCATACAACAACCCTTTAACCCTCAGCAAGGCATTATTTCATAAGTGGCTTGACCAAGAAAGAATTGCAGAACTAGAGCAAACAGCATAATGGCCAAAATGATAGTCTAAACTACACTGTTGAATTTGTTACTTTGTATTTACTTTTGCAAGGCCTACACACCTATATTTGGGCATACACATCCTATTCCTCTTATAGTTGCATTTCTTTTTCACATAAAATTTATAGTTAATTTATTTGCTTAATTTCAGACAACAATGTAACATTAAACCATCAGTCAAAAGAATGTTCCATCAGTCACCATCTGTGAAAATGTCAGCTATAAATCTGAGGATTATAACTAATCTGCCACAAAAGTTAATGAGGTTGATGTATAATGTTGTGTCACTTAGGAACTGTATCTATTGAATCATCATAATATGCAACTGGTTTAATACAGACTGATGCTCCTGAGTGTCTCAGTGCTTCACCATGCCCTGTACTGCCTAGAGTGGCAGAAACCTTATCTAGGGAAAAACAAAAAAAGTATAATTTGACTTTGTCCTGTGTTATGCAGCTCTTCCAAATCATAATACTTCGTTAGATTCCAGCTTAATACTAGCACGGCAGGGTTATGTAAATACAATAATAAAAACATAGACACACAGAGCTCCTTTTATGAAAAGATCTTATGGTGCTTTACAAACATTAATTAAGCTTCAAACCACACCACTCTACACTTGAAGACTATCTGTGTACTGCTTCTCCTTGCTCAGGCGTTAATGGGGCTGTTTCAGGGTCACCGAGGATACTGTCACATGGTGGCACGTGGATAAATACATATTCATCTAAAACTGTTGGCACAGTTTCATGCTGATGATATCACTCTTCCAAGCAAATGACCCAGGAGGGCACCAGTTCTGCAACCCAGGCTACTACTGAGCACATACCATAATATGTCTTAGTAGCAGCGCTCATTTGGGTTCCCTCCTGACCCCAACCCTACGAACACATTTAAAAAATGTCCTCAGTTAGTGATCAGATTTACAGCTCCTGTGATTCACAGGGAAGGGGATGAAATAACCACCAACATCATTACTGCCACCCTGCTCAGGTCCACCCTGCGATCTCAGATTGTCTCTTATGGCACTTTGAAGAGAAATGGTGAACTTGTGAGCGTGGCCTTTGCCAAAGTGGATCCTTCACAGCTCCCGGAGTCTCAGAGAGCTGGCCGCACTCAGCACTCCTCTTACAAACCATCCTGATGGATACAGGAATATGAACATGTAAACATGTCTTGAGGAAGTGGTTTTGGGATATTTAATGTGAAATATCAACTTAACTGACCTCTGGGATGTCAGTGAAGCATCTGATTAAAAGGCTATGGAGGCACCCTGCTGCCCTGCCTCATGCTTACAATATATTTTTTGGGGTTTTTGACATGTCCTGCCCCACCATACCTCTAGCTTCCCACAGAAGCTGACTGCATCAGGAGCTGACTCTTATCCTTGTAATAATGGCTACAGGAAAAGCTGACATGACGTCTGTTGTAAACACATCAGAAAATTACTTCACTCCTAAATTTTATTTCAGGTGAATCTCTTTGGTGCTTAGCAACAACTTATATTTAAATTCTGTGTTAAAATACAGTGTTAATTAAGCAATTAAGGATAGCAAGGCTTATTTTATGGCATCGTTTACCCATAGTTAGATTGTGCTGTAAGGTTAACTGCATGAGGCATGCTTTATGGCTTTATGAAATGCTGTCTTCCTTTTCTTATTGCTTTTATAACAGATTATAATGAATTCTTCTTTACACATTTTAAATTTATTTTTTGATAACAAAGTAGTCTTGTTATTTGCCATATTACCATAAGATGCTGTCAGCTACAGTTTAGCTACAGATAGAAGGCATATTTGCACAGTATATTAAATGAAAGCACACTAGATAAGAAAAAAAACAAAACAGCAAACTAGAAAAACAGCAGCAACATTCATTACAAATTTAGATGTATAAAGGATCTGGCATGCATAAAATAGTGCACTACAACCTACAGCTTTGGAAAGGAGCAGAAGTATTTGCAGCAGATACAGGCATTGTTTATGAGGCCAGTAGGGTACAGAGACATTGGGTAGATATATGAATCAAAATGACAGACTTTAGCCAGAAAACACCAATTTCAGGAATGGTGAGACCAAAACAGCAGTGATATTTCTTATTATGAGCTTTTTTCTACTGAAGAAGCAAACAAAAACTCTTCAATAGAATGAAATGAGTTTAGTGGAAAAGCATGTGAAGACTTGGTTTCTAGTCAATCCCCAATCCAACGTAAACTGTGCAATGAACTTTCCTCAAAATTTGTGATAAGACCAAAGTATTCTTCTGAAAATAAAGTAATATTCTTCTTAATAAAAAGATGATTCACTTTATTTGATGTGCCTGTACATGGCTATGATTAATACATTAAATATGCATAATTCATCAGAATGTATTTGGAGTAGCATGCATGCCTACAAATATTGTTAATATTTTTAAATTCTCCTGTGATGCATTTTAAGCAAAGCAGAACAAATACCACCATTATCCACCACACACCATAGCACCTAAGCTCACTTTCCTCTTCTAAAATCAGATAAAGAAAGAGCACATGGTGGGAATGACAATGAGTTAGTTCTGAAAATAAGTGACTGGAGCAGCGGTACACAGAAGGCAGGGCACATGCAGCTCTCTCACAGAAAATATAGGCTCCCACAGGATATGGGCACGGAGAGAAGTGAAGGATGAGAAGAACAAAGGAGTCATACAAAGAGTTATCTGCATAAACAAGTTCAAGGTTATTACAGGATTGTTTAATTTTTGCTTTGTAATTCTTATCCTTAACTGGAATATGTATTGGGTGCATATACCCCAATGCTCCACATGACCAACAGGGAATCATATTAATGTACCAAGTCTTGCAGACTGTTTTAGCTCAAAATAGTGCCTGTCTCTAACTCCAGGGAGGATTATCTCAGTCTGTGACTGTGGCTTTCAGGTGCCATCTCAGCAGAAGAAACACTAATAGTAGTATAATTCATAGTGACTTACACCACCAAGCCTAGTGTGCCATAGGCAGAGCAATCACAAGAGGTTAGCAAATGGGTTTATTGAATATTAACACAGAGGTACGAGGCAGAGGAATAAATAGCTGCAAACGGCTGTAATGATCAAGAATCTGCTGCATTTGCCTTCTGTCTGCAAAATATTCATCTGAACCATGGGGAAATCCCCTACTGAAAACTTTATATCTCTTTCCCTTTCTAGTTCTTTAACAGATATCCCACATTTCCCTTTAAATTGTTAAATTTGCAGTAAATGCAATTTCTCAGCTGACACCTCCGTGGTTTCAAAGTGACTGTACAAGGTTTGATCCCCTTAGATTTTTGCAACAAATGTAAAAGTTTAAAAGTGTGTTGACATTGGGTAAACCTTAGCACACCAGGCTTTTGCAAGCAATAGTGATGTAGGTGAGTAACAGTGAGGCACATACTTTCATATTTGAGATAGACTGTTGAAAAATGTGCCAATTTAGCCTGCATGAACTCCTAAAATATGGCATAAATAAAGTTTAGCCATAGTATCTAACGACATACACCAAATATTATATAAATAAAAAGCACAGGAATTGAGCACTTCTCAGGAAAGCTGCAATTTCTTCTGTGCTTGTGCTAATCATCTAGTTCTCACCTAAACCAAGGCTCAACCGGATTCCCACTCTGGTCCATATGTACGAGGGAGACAACATATTGTCCTCTTGGGATCAGCAGCCTAAATTCCCTTTTTCAGGATTATTTTTTTCTAACTGATGTGGGTTATGCTCACATGGTGCAGGCACTGCCATAGCTTGCATGCAAAGCCCACAGGTACTTCCCCAGTTACAATTTCCAGCAAACTCTATCATGAATCAAACCACCAGGGAGTCATAAGTACATTTAGCTCATTGCTCCTTTTTTACTTAGAAAAATTATACTTTCTGACACAAGGATGTTAACAGATAGCAAACAAAGAATTATGAGGTACCAATGCACCTTTTTGGAAGCACAAAAAAAGAAAAACATTCAGCAGATGTCATTGCTACTCATACAGCACCGAGCTTTTCAGCTACTTCTCTTCTGGCTTCTGTCGATGCCATCAAAGAATTAGTAATTATTCATTCATCTGACCTGTATATCCTTTACCTAACCTATCCTATACCTAACTTTTTGGTTAGCTGACCAAAAGCAAGGTCCCTAAATTAAACAGGATAGTCTCTTAAAAGCACTAAAGAGAGGTAAGAGTCATCTCCCCCTCCTTGTGTAGGAGTTTATAGCCATTGGCCATGAACACTGCAAGAAGCCCAGACAAATGTAATCCAGGTGACAGACTACAGATCTTCTTAGGCAAAAGAGGACAGAATATCAACCACACTCTCCTCTCCTTTCTCCTCCCCTCAGGTAATCTCACAAAGAGTTGAGAGAAAAATCAAAGGCCTTAATTTTAATATCCTGCAGCACCCTGGTCCCATAGCATATCATGAACAGCTTGCATTTAGGTAGTTTCTCAACAGCTCCACTGCTCAACTGAACAGCTCCCATTTAAATCTGAATAGAAATAAGACCTGCAATGAATTCTGGAGCACTTTTTTCTTCAGTTTTACTGAATTCAGAGCAGTAGATTTCTTTTTTAACCTCCGTGAATGAACCTCTTCTAGCAAATGAATGTTCAAAGCTATTAGATGAGGAGTAAAAAAAATGTGCAGACCGTCAGCTTGTAATGACTCTTTATAAAAAGCCTTGTTTCCCATTTGTCCATGTGAACTGCATTGAGGCTTTTATGCTGATAATACTTACCTCTTGGGAAAAGGGTTAATGGTTAATTTCAAACTGTCCAGCACCGCAGCACTAAGTCTTAACTTAAACCATACCAACTTTATGTTGGATTTCACAGAAATTTCAGCAGTTATCATTACCATTACTGCAATGGATCACATAATCCTGATCATCGCTATAAAGGTGACTACTCATACATGTAAGAAAAGTAAGGATCTTCCCGAAACACATACACCTGATCTTGAAAATGATCCATTAGTAGCTTGGTATCCGAGTAGTTTTGAGAGCTCTCACATTAGTGTGGTGAAAAAACACAGGTGGACACAAAAACACAGCCCGTGATAATTTTTCAGAGTGATCTGAAAATGCATTTAAGCCTACCAACAGTACTGCTTCTGTCCACCACCCTCGTTTCATAAGCACCAGCAGATGTGTGCACACAAAGAAATTGCTTCCATGTATCTGCAACAAAGATGTTGAGTGCCCCAAGAAACGTATGCAGCAACCACATGCAAGCAGTGGATATATCTAGGTTAAGGCTAAACTACTCAACCAGGGGGGCATAATAATCCTTGACACTCCTTCCAGACTTTTACTACAACCAAGCCAGCTGCGTAGTTCACACTGCTAAATTCGATGGTGTCAAAGAGACCCTGTTTGCTATCACCAACCTTTAGAAAATCTTATACAGTTGGCTGTTTTGCCAGGTCCCTTATCGTATCAACTGGCAACTCCACTTTAACAAAATGGTTTTCTGAACAAAATCCAAATATATACTGAAAACAGCTTTTGTTTTAGGCATGTCAATTCATTAGATGATATCAGAATTCAAAGGTCACGAAGAACAATGTAAATATCATTTATAAGGGTGTTATAAACAGTGTATCACTGAACAGAAACAAAGGAGTGACCTGGACAAATTTCAGACTGAAGTTCACAAAAGTATTCTCCCATTTACAAGATCAAGTACAAAGGGGTCTTCACACTTCAAAAGAGCAAGACCCATACATTCTTCATACAGCACAAATCAATGCTTCATGACTAGATAATGGTCCAATAACTTTGTCTCCTGAAGGACTGCAGAGGATCAAATGGATACGATTAAGTGAAAAAATATAAGTACTTACAGGAAGAGTTTAAAATGGATTGAATCATAAACTGCACATAATGGCCAGTGAAATACTCTATGCAGAGCAACTGAGGTCACATCACCTACAGTAGATTTCCAAGAAGAAAGCTAGTCAGTGAAAGCACTAAATCAAATTTATAGGAAAATAAACCACCACACAATCACTCTGATATTTCAAAAGGCAGAAAAATCAAACAAAAACTATTGCATTTCGGAGCAGTAACTCTCAACACCAATTAGAAAGTATGCCAGAGCAAATCCAAAGCTAAGAGTTTTTTCCTGTAAAGCAACGCACAGAGGGGACCTTTCTGCATAGGCTTCAGTGCCAAAACCACCTTGGCTGTCACCTCTATGTCCTTGCAAAAAACAGCTTTACGGTAAATAGTTGGTAATACATACAGAAGGCAAGCCAGACTGTATACATTCTCAACCCAGATATAAACAGGAACCACCTTTTTTAGGAGTGCACCATCTGCACAGGTGTCAGGGCACAGTGACGCTGAATGGCCCAACTCACGTGATGTGTTGGGAGAGGCGGAACTTTTGGTGGAGGCTGATCCTTTTGGCCTGTTAGCCACCTCCGTAACAATGGGCATAAAATGAGGTCCACTGCTAAGCTGCAAGCTGCAGAAAGAGCAGGAGCACACTTGCTCACTCCCCCTCCCTGCTGCTCAGTCTGAGTATTAGTCACTGCCACTGAGACACCGCTCTGCCAATATTTACAGTAATAAATTAAAGATTATTAAAACCAGAAACTGACTCTTCTGTAGCACAAGATTTAATGTCCTCTGCCCTCCTCCTCTTGAGAGTTGGTTTTGCTTGACTTATATAACATATTTGTAAAACTTGAGCATACAGTTTCTTTAAATACTAAGCAGGCATTACTGAATACCTTAGACTTCCAACTCTCTCCCCATATGCATCTTGATTATACACATTGTGTATGACCAAGGCTGCCTCAATTCAAAGAGGACAGGAATGAATGATGAAACAGCATGGTTATAATAATAACAAATACAATTTTAAAATGCTACAAGCTATTTAAGGGGTGAGGAATTTTGCAGAAATAAACAAGGCATGAGTATTCCTTGTTAGATAAAATATCATTGGACTATGACAAAGATGACTGTTTTTTTTCCCCTGGTACTAATGAGAGGAAAAATCTGATTAATTTCAGTAATTCTGAACTTTGCATTTACAAAGTAAAATTGCTCAGATACAACAGATTGATTAAACTTCTCTGATCGAATCCATCTTCATTGTAACCCAAAAAAAAAAAAAAAAGCAAATAAAATTACTACAGGATTAGCTTCAGCTCATGCAACATAAATTTTTCTTCAATATTTTAAAATCAAGAGTTTGTTCAACTAGCAAAATGTTTAGAGGAGACAAGGAAGATTGATCTATTGCCATAGTGCTGTCAAGCAAACACAAGGGAAATCACGGGCTGTAATTACAATAGCTACACCTAAACATGGTAGAATGTTTACATGTGGCTTTTTCAAAATGAAATTTTGGATGCACAGGCCAGCCTTGGGGTGCACTGCCATGGCTGGCACAATTTTCAGGCACTACTCTCAGTCTCCAACTTGCAGTGACACAGCAGCCTGGTGAATGTCTGGCAGTGGGTGCTCAGAGCTCCTCTTTCACACCACCTTCCTGAGAAAATCATTACCTTAGTTTTCTTGGGATTTCAATCATACTTACTGTAGCTGAGATCCACTGTGAAGCAGAGAGAAGACGTGATGATATCACATGACATACCAGAAAAATGTTGCAAGAGAATTAAATATTGTTGGTTACTTAATTCTTGCTTTGGCTTCACATTGACAAAACCTTTCCCCAGGCATTTTCTACAGATGTTGAAAAGATGTGAATTATTCTAGAGCTACAAGAAAATTTCAGGTGTTATTTTTATTATTCATGATCGGTTTATGTCATCTTTGTATATGATACTACATTCTTTCAAAGACCTGTCTTGAATCTCAAATGTTAAACCAAATGTTATCCATTCAGCTAACAGCACACAGTTGACTGGGAAATCTCTAATATAACGTGAATGAGGTCAGATGGGAGAGAAATACAGAACTAAGAAAAAAAAAAATAAAAAAAAAAATGAGGACAATGCACTGCCATCTGTTTGCGATTGGATTAATAAAAACAAACTACTGAAGAACCCTCACAAATAAAAAAGTCTCAATTGTAAGGATGAAAGCATGCTTTTCAAATTAACCTCTCAAATTGAAGCAGTAATAAAACATTGATATGCATGTAAAGACTCTATATTGTGTCAGAATTTTTACTGTTGAATGTTTAATGTGTCAGAAGACACTTAAAATTGATTTTAGGATATATATCACCCTAAGTAAGCATAAGCTGAATAATTCTTTACTCTCTATCAATGGCTGGGAAATGTCCTTTCATAAAACTTGCAAAATGGCATTGAATTTCATTGCTAACTGTGGCTTTTACAGAAAAAAAAACACTCACTTGAGAAGAGCCCTCATGCATCGTCTTAACTTCCACTGGATTCCACTCAAATGCATGCTCAAAAATAGCTGTATTTTCAGGCTCTAGATATCTGGGGTGCTTAAGGAAATGATAAATAAACAGTGACAGGGAAACCACTCCATTTATGCCATAGGTCTTTTTTGGCACAGCAGAGTGAATGAAAGAAAGATATAAAAACAGGAAATTGAACCACAACAAATCTGACAACACTCCTCCCATAAATTACTTCATTCAGATATAAAAACAGGATGAGCCTGGAGTTGCTAAGGGTTATGTTTTCTGGTTTCCAGTTGCAGCTATACTTCAGCAATCATGCAACCATTTGCTCTTATCATGAAGCAGTTGAACTACCATGTGATCACAAGCAGGCAGTTTTCCATCAGATATAAAGTTCCTACTACAACCATTTGAAATTGCTGCCTTACCTACAAGAACAGCTGAAAAGGTTTCAGAACAAATGAAAAAAATTAATTTAAAGAATTTGCTGAATACCTGGTGATATGTTCCTTCTTTGCCGTAGGTATTCCAGCAAGACATACAACTCAACACTTCTAGGCTGGCACTTCTGGACTGAAATTATTGTTACACAGAAGTAAAATCCTTTTCTGGAACTGCTTTTGGCAAATCTATCATTATTTCATAAGTACGTTATTGAATCAGGCTTCAAATTTCCTGAGTTTCTCTGTCTATTTACCAATATAAACCATCACATATTTCAGCCAGATTTTCCCTAACATACACGCATTCATAGAATCATAGAATAATTAGGGTTGGAAAGGACCTTAAAATCATCTAGATCCAACCCTCCTGCCATGGGCAGGGATACCTCCCGCTAAACCATATCACCCAAGGCTCTGTCCAACCTGGCCTTGAGCACCGCCAGGGATGGAGCATCCACAGCTTCCCTGGGAAACCCATTCCAGTGCCTCACTACCATTACAGCAGAGAATTTCTTCCTTATATTCAGTCTAAACTTCCCCTGTTTAAGCTTTAACCCATTACTCCTTGTCCTATCACTACAGTCCCTAATGAAGAGTCCATCCCCAGCATCCCTACAGTCCCCCTTCAGATACTGGAAGGCTGCTATGAGGTTTCCATGCAGCCTTCTCTTCTCCAGGCTGAACAGCCCCAACTTTCTCAGCCTGTCTTCATACGGGAGGTGCTCCAGTC